>JBAMMX010000015.1:11747988-11832988 GCA_037126225.1 Dillenia turbinata
AAATTGCACCAAGAAGGAGAGTAGGGAGAGGAGACGAAAATATGAGAGAAAAAATAGGTGGAGGAACGTAGAGGAGAGAGGAGATATTAAAATTTGTTTTAAGAGCGGTAAGGATATTTTACAAAAAAACTTGAGTTTTAAATATAAATTTTGAAAATTCTCCTAATCATAAATTCTAATTACAATTCCTTTAATTTCAAAGAAAACAAAAAAACCAAATCGAGCATTTTGTTTTGTTGAACAAACTCTTAGTTTTTGGTCAGTTGACCTACCGCACCACCATTGTAATTTGTATTATTGCTACTCATCAATCAGCCTCACCTTTACACAATAAACCCAATTGTAAACCATGTTGAGAATTTTTTTTAATAAGATAATATTTATTTGAATCCACAACTAGAATAAGCCCATGACCATTTTCACGATCTTTTTTTGTCACTATGGTGGAAGCACTTTTCAGCTTTCAAATTACCATAAGATCGCAGTAGAGAATGATAAAGGATAATTGAACTAATCCAACATTATAGAAAAAGAAAAAAAAAATTTGACTGTTAAGATTGCATCTTTAGCCTTCGGTGATAAGATAGAAATACAATTGTTTTGCGCACCAAATGCTCAAAACATATGCCACGCATACAAAAATTCTCCTCTCTTAATCTACTTTACTGCAAGAGCATATAAGTACCAAATTGGGACTCATCATTATATTGTAAATATTTCTGGGGGCTATTTAGGTGAAGGTGATCGAGTTAAATAGCAATGTGATACCTCGCTTTGTCTCGATCGACTCCATACACTTCTTGTTTAAAAATATTTTCTTATCTTTAGAAACCTTAACAATGTTTGTAAAATCTGACTTAGATATTAACAACTTGTGATGTGAATTTTCTTTATTAATCTTCTCCCGCAGCGCCGGTGCCAGACTCGTTGGGTCTCAATTTGGAAATTAAAAAAATGAAGTGATTAACTGGGCCTGGGTTCAAAAGTGTTCTCAATTCAATTATTGAGAAGCCCATCAATTCTAGGTAATGATTGGATGGACACCCCATGGCCATGGGCTTGAAGTAGGCCGTATTGCTGGCCCGTTTACGAGAACCCCATCCATACGGCCGATTATTTTTTTGGTTAAGAGGGGAAAGAGGACGAGCGGCCCAACAACAAAGAACTACGAAGGGCCAATGACCCTTTTCCCTTTTTTTTTGTTACAAAAAAAGACGAAAAACTTTACTATTTGAGCTGTTTCCAAGCGACCCAGAGACCTTTTTCCTTTCACCCTAAAAAGTTTCTTTGCCCAAAGCATCATGGTGTAGCAAGCAAGGAAGCTTCCACGAGGGGAGCTAAGGATGTGCTTTCCTGGTTACTAGGAGTGGCCAAGGTTAGCAAAGTGACCAGCACAGTTGTTGCCTTCTTTGTTTGTGTGGATAATCTTAGGAATCCCAAGTCTCTACATGAAGGTTTTACACTCTTTTATAATGGAGTAGAGAGGGTGCAACTAAGCCACTCCATTATTTAAGTGACGGGTGAGGACTCGGGAGTTTGTTACCCCACATTTGTCAAAATCATATTTGGATAAAGAAAACACACATATTGGACTCTTTGGCTTAACATTCCTCTTTTCCTGCAAATAAACCGACATAGTGAAAGTTTCACGGTGGGATTTATTAGAGTAACAATTCTAAAAATTTATAAATTTGATAAATTCAAAATGTAAAACTTTGTAATGCGAATTCATCTAAACTTTGTAATGGAAATTCATCCACTACCATTAGAATACGGAAACTAACAAAGTCATATTACAATTTTAACTAAGAGTTCTAGAATTTTTGTTGACCAATGAAAATGAATAAATAAAATAAACAAATAAAAGAAGAGGAAGAAGAAGAAAAGAACGTTTGTACCCCACCAAAAAAGGAAAAATGAACCCCAAACCCAAAAAAAAAAAGAGAACGTTTGTGGGCTGGACATGTCGTTGACGTGTGCCATGGGGCATTGGTGTGCCCAACGTGGTTGAGCCCAGATTCTTCGCACGGTGTGCCCGCAGCACCTTTGACCTTTAATATTACTTTTTGTTATAATAGAGTTTGATACAAAAATAAAAATCTATATTAAAGAGAAAATTTGAACAGAATACAATAAAAAAAAACTTCTTATATTCTTTCTCATTTTCTCCACTTATTTCTCTCTTAATCTTGTTCCTTTGAGTTCACATCTCCAAACTTCATCAGAAACTCATATTTATAGTCTCCTAAAATTTTATTTGGAAGCCATTCAAGATTTATCTTATAAACCTCCCTTGAAACTTCTCTCAAAAGCTTTTCAAGACTTCTCTCATAAGCCACTTTCAAAACTTCTCTTAGAAGTTATCATAGAACTTCTCTCATAAGTTTCTTGAGGCTTTTTTTGGAAACTTTTAACACGTATCCTATAAATTGATGAGTTATCAAGAGTTAAATGTCTTAAAAATGTCTAATAAGACAAGAATAAAGTTATATATTTTAATCGACATCAACTAAATTATTCAATATTCCCAATAGTTTGTTTATTTATTTTTGTTTTTTAACATGAGATTCAAGACCACAATGAGAAAGGGAAATTGTGACAACTGCTCCTTTGGAACACTGCTAATTATTATAAATATTATTATAAATTTTTTCTCACTCAAATATATTATTTTTTCTTTTATTTTCATTACAAATCTCGAGTTCTATGACTCATTATTCTATTTTATCAATAGTGTACATACACTCATTTTTCCTTATTCTATTTTATCAATCGTGTACATACACTCCTTTTTCCTTTTGAAGGGAGATTCTCTTAGATGATATTTTATAAACCATCCAAAATATTTTATCATATATTTGAAATTTTATGAGTTTGTGAAATTTGTTGGTAAATTTTTTGTAAAATAGTTTTAGGGCTTTTAAACCCCTTAAAAAAGAATAAAAGAAAAATCTATAACTTCTTTTTTATCTTTAAATCTTCTTTATTTTAACCTTTAAAATAACTAAATTGTCCTTGTTAATATTTCATTATCTCATATTTACTTTTTTAATTATTAAACAGCTATTTACGTGAAATCAATGGTATTTTGTCATTTTTAATCATTTTAACACTAAAAAAAGGTTTATGAAAACATATTATCTTCAAACACAACTTACTCATAAAATATTTTATAAACAGTTTTAAGCTATTTTATTCATATATTTTAACAACTTATTTTAAAACATAAGATATATATATTTATTATATTAAAAAAAAAAAAAAAAAAACCACCACACTAGGGTCAGAAAGGAATACTCTCTATTCTTCCGCGTTCACACCTCGTCTCCTTTGTTCACTTCATACGCTTTGGAGAGTGAGCCTCTCATGATAGGAAAGAGGAGAAGAGGATGTTTATTTTAATTTTGACCAAACAGTAAATCAAGTGGAGGCATTCCATGGAAAGCCCCCGGTTTAAAATAAAATATTTTATAATTAAAATAAAAAGGAGAACTTTCTGTCTTCTCTCTCTCTCTTCGTCTCTCTTATTCTCTCTCTGTGTCTTTGATTTCGAGCATCATAACCTAGCCTTGTGGTGAGGATTCCAATTTGCTCTGATTTCCGTGGAAGGACCCTGGTTTATAATAAAATATTTTATAATTACCTAAATAAAAGGAGAACTATCTGTCGTCTCTTTCTCTTCGTCTCTCTTATTCTCTCTTTCTGTCTTTGATCTCGAGAATCATAACCTAGCCTTGTGGTGAGGATTCCAATTTCCTCTGATTCTCTTCTCATTGATGGACCCAACAACAGAAACCTTGTTCTTAGGGTGCTACAAGGAGATAAGCCTTGAGATTCAAAGAATCGAGATACAAGTTCGACCCATTGAAACCCAGATGTATTTCTCTATATTTTGGTACATTTGTTTCCAATCATTCATCACATACAACATTCCAATTATCCCCAAGCCGTGGCTCTTCTCATCACATACAACATTTCTCACTCCTCCGTTAATCCCTTCAGCCAATTTTGCTGGTGGCACCCATTCTCCATTTCCTTGTTTTCGATTGCTTTTTTTGCTCTGCTATCTCTGATTCGATCTTTGCGTTTTATCGTATTCGACGCCGGATTGAATCATATAAAATTAAGAAATACAAGATTTTTCAAAAAATTCGGAGGATTCGAGGTGGAGAAGGTGAAATTGAATTTGATTTCGAGGTATTTGGGGTTAAAATTCTTGTTGGGGTCTGGGTTCCGGCTCTGTTGATGATTACGGCGATTGTACTTTGTTCCTGTCCATTGATTCCATGCGCCAGCGTTGTTCAAATTGAGGAAATCCTTTCTCCCTGAATCAAAATTGTTCGGTACGATTCGTGTGATGTATAAAACTTTGCCCTATTCTAGGATTTTGTGAAATTTGGAGGCGACGTTGTGTGTTGATGTACGACGTACGATAAATGTTTTGAGTAGATATATAGATACCACATCTATATTCACTCTTTGTCCCTCGTGATAGCTCAAACAATAATATTTGTAACGAGACAATAACAAAAATAATAAATAATATTAAAATTAATATGACTAGAGTCTTTGAACGCCGAGAGCAGAAAACTTATATTTTGTTTTTAAAATACCAATAAAGTCAAATTTTGTTAATTTAGAGGTGGCTTTTTTCATTAAAAAAAATTACAACAACAAATAAAAATATAAAGTTTTATAAATAAAAATTTATTCTTCTCATAAAAAATTGAAATTATTATAAATTATAAAAAATGGTATTCAGGATAAGAGCAAGCATCGTCCTTGCTATTGTTATATATTCAATTGTTTATTTTGTGGGTGAGAATAATTCCCCTTTCGTTTTCGGGTGCTGATTGGGTGGTCTCCTTTCGATTAGGGTAAGGGTTATGTTTGAAAATTTCGTGTCAGTCAAAGTCAATGGCCTTTTTCTCCTTTTTATTGGAAGATTTTGGAGAGAGAGAGAGAAGAGAAGGGAGGTGAGATAAGCGAGAAAACTAGTGGAGAGGGGAGAGGAGAGAGAAGGAAAAGGGGAGAACTCACCAAGAAGAAGAAGAGTGGCGAGAGAAAATAGGGGGAGGAGAGAGGAGAAATTAAAATTTGTATTAATAGTGGTTATGATATTTTACAAAAGAATCTTGAGTTTTAAATATAAAAACTGAAATTTTTATCTTGATCATAAGGTCTAATTATAATTTTTTTTTGGCCTCCATTTCTTTAATTTCAGGGAGGAGAGGGAGAAAAAAAAAAAAACCAAATCCAGTGTTTTGTTTTGTTTTGTTTTGTTGGGCAACTACACTACCATTGTAAATTGTATTCTTGCTACTCATCAAGCAGCCTATCTTTATCCAATAAACCCAATTGTAAACCATGTTGAGAATTTTTTTTTAATTAGATTATATTTGAATGAATACACAACTAGAATAAGCCCATAACAATTATCATTTTTTATTTTTTACAATCTCTTTTTGTGGAAGCAGTTTTCAGCTTTAAAATTACCACAAGATCGCATCCAAGCCACCAAGTTGCATTTGTCCAGTGGGAGAAAATACAGGCTACTTGAACTAATCCAACATTATAGAAAAAGGGATAAAAAAAATGATTTTTAAACTGAGTGAACTTATAAATTATGTTTAGCCTCCAAGAAAGTTTGGTGATTAGATAGAAACACAATTAATAATTAATAATTAATAATTGAGATTTAGCAGTAATCAGTTGCTGTGCACACGAGGTGCTCAAAACTGATGCCACGCATGCAAAAATTCTCCTCTCTTAATCTACTTTCCTACAGGAACATAAAAGTACCAAATGGGGACTCATCATTATATTGTGATTATTTGTGGGTGCTGTTCAGTTAAACGTTATCAAGTTAAATAGCGATGTTTGTCTCGATCGACTCCATACACTTCTCGTTTAAAGAAAATATTTTTTTTTTTTATTACTTGATATTTAAATTTCAAATTAAAAAAATAAGAGAGAAGTTTTGACTATTGGATTATCCTCAAGGACTTTGATTTTCTTATCTTAAGAAACCTTAAGGATGTTTGTAAAAATCCAACTAGGAAATTAAGAATGGGCCTGGGTGTTAGTTACAAAGTGTTCACATTCAATTATGGAAAGCCCATCAGGTCTAAGTAATGGTTGGGTGGACACCCAATGGCCATGGCTTAAAGTAGGCCGTATTGCTGGCCTGTTGTTAAGAACCCCTATCGACATGGCTGATTAGTTGTTAAACCCCTAACCCCACCCCCCCAACTTGTCAAAATCATATTTGTATAAACAAAACACGTTGTAAAATTCGAAGCTGGACTTAGGGTTCGTCACCTTTGGCTGCTAATATTCTGACTTTTTTTTTTTTTTTTTTTTGATATCTTGTCTTAAATATCTCGATATCAGATTTTACCTCGACTATCTAGGACCAAGATTCTAATATTTCCTCAAGGACGAGTCTTCCAATAAAAAAACACTCCATATATATAAGGTCGATACTTTCAATGAGAAATATTCTGACTTTCTTTTGAGCTATAAGTGCCCCAAAAAAAAATGAATATCTACATCCATTTAAAAATTTGAAGTTATGAGTCTAAGTTCGTATTATCACTCAAGAATTTGAAGAGTCATAAATTTAAATATCTATATCACCAAGCAAATAGTTGAACAGTCATGAGTTTTATTCCCACATCCATCCAAAAATATGAAAACGCATCAATTTTTTTCGCTTCTTTTTGTAAATTCATTGTTAAAATGTAGTTTTAATATTATGTTATGCACTCTAAAGATATTTTCGAAAGCCCATAAATTGTTAGAATTTATTTGATGTAAACTATCATCGATATATAATCCATACAATTTTACATCCACATATCAAATTATTAAAAAATTATAAATAATCGAATATAGAAACCGAAGAAAAATATATCCGAATCCATACTTTTCAGATCCCCTTTGATGATTTTCAATGGGTGTTATTGCCTCGATTGTCTGTCTCCAAGAATCCTGTGATGAGAGCGATCTTCAGATCTTTGTGTTTTCCTTTAGAAAAATCCTCTAACTGATGGGGTGTTAGGGATAGAAGAGTCACCAAATCCGGGTACTACAACCCATATTTAAAGATAATTGTGTTATCTTTTAATAACTTTATATAAAACTATCACCCATATAGAAATTGTCTTTTAACTTTCTGCACATGTGGGAACTATACCCTATTAAATACTTTAAAGTCTAAATTTAACCAAAACTTTACTAAATCACTTTCCCACATTTTTATAGACTCATCTTATATGACAATATAAATACATAATTATTTTACTTATTAGTCTAACGTTAGATTAAATAATCCAATAATCTCTCACTTGACCTATATGTATATTTTTATAATTATATATAACCAAAATAAGCTCAAGTTTGTTGTCAATACTAAAATATATCTATAATCAATCACATCCATCGGTCATATCAACATAGGATCAGAGAGACCTTTGTCACATTTATCGTAACTTGACCAAAAAGTGGTCACGTATACCAATACAACCGAATGACACGGATCATGATGTGAATATGCAGTATGGAAATTATATGCAATGTGATCTGTAATATGTCTATTTTTAACTGATCCTCTCTAAATCACAATGAGATCAACTATACTTAATATCAAAGTATGATCCAAAAACTAAATCTTTATTTCTGCGGAACTTAACCTTAAACTAAAATAATCGAAAATATCTATATTAGATGAGCATCTGAAATCACAAACTCTCAAAGAAACTGAATTTCTTGATGTTAGTTCCTGTGACAACCGAGAAGAGAAATTGAATTGGTTGTCTTGATTGATTTTTAAAAAATTTAATCTAACTCAACTTAAATATAAAATAATTTTATGATCAATCTAAATATATACAACTGAAAATAAAGATAAAATAAAAATATAAAGATAGATAAACAAATTCAATTTATAGTGGTTCGGCCGTATTCATATCCACTCTTCCAGCCAACAAGTCGAGATCTAGTAATTTGTTAATTTTTCACTATGATACAAAATTATAAAGTACAATCCAAATACTGTTGACTCTTAATCTTTCTTGCTCGAAAATATCTTCGTCCAATAATGATGATCAAACAATTTTCACAAAATCTATCTCACAATACTTTACTCAAAACTCAACTCACAATAAGTAAAGTACAAATAATTAAAGAAATGACAGTAAAAATTTGAGTTTGTGATATTCTTTTGATGTGTTGAATTTTCTTCACTTCAATATGAAAAATTGCTCTTCAAAATGTTGATCATTTGCTGATTTTCATCCCCTTATTTAACTCCATTTTTCAGCCTTCAAACTTTCTAGAAATGGCACAAAATCACCATCAAGAGTAGCAACTTTCCTGATTTTTTGATACGGAGTAATTTGAGATTTTCCTTGTTAATAAATATTATTAAAAAATTCAAAAATCCTTTCAAATAACCATCCAATTTTATCTATGATTTTCTCAATCTTTCCTTAATGCATTTAGCACTAAATATTTGACTTGTAGCCCCATATACCTTCTTTGAAATGCAATTTCTGAATTTGAACAATTTTAGCCATATGCAATGATATAGTTATCTAAATTTGTATAAATAACCATGTCATCTTTCTTGGAAAATTTTTGAATTTTTCGGATAAAGACATTTATCTTTGGACTTTCTTTCCTTAAGAAAAATTTTTCTTTCCTTGTTGAATGAAGTCAATAGACATAATTTCCATGTTTGAATTTAAATTAATTTGAATTTAAAAACTTTCCAATTCTTCTTTTTTTATTAAATGAAATCAATAGTGACAACTTCCATGTTTGAATTAAAATTCATTTAAATTCAAAAACTTTCCCGGATTATAATTTAGATTTGGAGACCTTCTTTCTTTGGTTCTTTTAAACTTTCCTTTCCCATAAAGTATCCCCATAATCATGGCTTGGTCAACATATTTTTAAAAGTAAATATAGTATCCAATCTATACTTACATTGCTGACTAGATCTTTAATAAATAAGGAAAGATATATTTTGTGTCAATAACATCTATTCTCCGAAATGCATTGTCTCTATAGCATGTTCTATAGCAATCTTTATGATCAACTTTTATAAGAATTTTCAAATAAAATTTAATTTGCACACTTAGTAAAAATATTAAATCAATATGAAAGGTTTTATTATCATCAAAATTTCAAGGGGACAACAATTTCTCTAACACCTGAATTGATATTGACACCCATACACACGACATGCACATGAACCTTTTTTGTGGCAATCCCATAGTAAACGAATTTGTAATTATGGAATTTATATTAACGTGCTCTATAGATAACTGTTTACTTTGAATCATTTCCTTTATATCAACGTGCTTTATAGATAACTGTCTACTCTAAATCATTTCCTTTAAACTGTTAAGTTATTGTCATACAATAACTTAAATGGTTTAATAGTAATATCCACTATGTGCAATCTCATGACAAAATTTTACAATCATATTTCATAATTAGATGCCTTATAATATATTAGTCCCATACTATTCTGGCATCCAATAAAATCAGAATCAATATATTGAATGATCTCAATCTGAGTTGACCTCCGATAAGTGAGCATGTATCATTTTGTTCTTTATAATTACCATAAGACCTTTTTTGCTACCTTTTAATGGTCTACTATTAAGTACTCACCCTACACTCTCATAATGTATGTAATATCTGAACACGTACCGATTTGAATATATATCAGACTCCATACTGTTAACGCGTAAACAATCTTTTGCATTTCCCAATGTATATGGTCATTCTTGAGGCATTGGTTGAGACTAAAATTGTCTCCCTTAAATATAGGGATATCTCATGAATTATAATCCCGAATATCATATTTTTTAAGAATTCTTTTGACATATAAAATCAGAAAAATATATCTACTCCCACAAAATTTGTAGTATGCACAATTTTCAACCAAATTCACCTCAAAATCTAAAGAGATGATCACTTGATAAAATTTGTAATATCACGGTATCGGTTCTGGAGATAGTAGAGTTTGTTCTTCCAGGATAGGGATTTTCCAACACTGTCCTCATTTGTTTCTCCCTCTCCACAAACTCAACATTCTCAAAGAACCGTGCACTTTTTAACTTAAATGTAATATTATTTGTGGGATCATAAAAACTATACCCTTTAAATCTTTCAGAATACTCTATAAAATAGCAACTTATCGTCCTGATGTCCAGTTTCCTTTCATTAGGTTGGAAAGGCCTAATCTTGACTAGACAACCCCAAATCTGAAAATGTTTTAGATTAGGATATCTCCTTATCTAGAGCTCTTAAGGGGTTTTCGAAGTTGTTTTAGTGGGGACTCTGTTGAGAATATATGTTGCAACCTTAATTGAGATTTATTCGTAAGAAAATATATGTAGTCATATTAAAAAATCGTCTATAAACATGTTACATTATCGTTAACCATTCCAAGAAACCAAGGGAATGACCCATAGTTATCAATATGTATCAGTTCTAAAACATTTGAAATCCTTTTAACTACATATCTCCTTTTGTTGATTTGTTTTCCTTTTATATAATTTACACTTCGAGTACTAGTATGTAAGGACTCATCAAATGAAGTAACAGTATCACCCAAAATATAGATTATCAGATCTTGATAGAGAACCAAAACCAACCAATTTGGACTCAAGAAATAAACCGACTTTTCCACTTCAGAAGGAACAAATAAAATCTGATTTTTCTAATATAGAAATAGAAATCAAATTTTATCTAAAATATAGAATTACAAAAGTTTTATTGAAATCCAAATTGAAATTAGTTTTCAACAATAATCTAAATCTTTCTATTATTTCAACTAGAACTTTATTATCTTTATCTATATAAATATATCTTTCACCATCAATCAGCGATTGACAATTTAGATAACTTTACATAGACACACTAATGTGAGTAGCAACAATGGAATTTGACATTCAATTGTGTCTTGACATTGAAGTTAAATTAACTTTAAAACAAATCAACCGGGAACCTTAGTAGCATTCTTATCATGTTTCCTTATCTTTCCTTTCTTATCTTTAGTTGTCAAATATTTTTGACCCTAAGATAAGATCTGTTAGGAATTTACCAATCTTATCATTTTCATTCTTGACAAACCCTCTCAATATCCACAAGGAAAGATTTAACTATCATAATCAACTCAAACATAGTGCCTCCGAATGTTTGTGGGATTCACTGTTAGATACGTGCGATTTGATCTTTTGCACTTTTCTTTCTCACTCTTTTCCTCATAGATACTATCATTTATAAGTGGTGGGAGAAATCACTTCTTAAAACAAGATCTAAATCTGTGACTCTGAGAACTCTAACCAAGTTCTCTTGCCATACTTTCAAATTTGAGTCATTCAACTTAAAAATCAACATGAATTAGGTATCAATATTAACAGAAATAGTATGTAAAATTGAATAAAGAACAATAACCAAAATCATGCTCACAATAAGTTAAACCAATTAATTAATAATTCAAATAAAAGTAATCGTATCACAGGTTATTGGTAACTCCATTAATATTTCATTTTAGGACAAAATAATTAACTTGTAAGTAATACCATGATGCAATAATCAAACACTAATAATAAATTAACATGTCAAATTATAAATATTCATTTGGGCCGATTTACAATTTACATATAAAACCATATAATTATCACGTGTTTATTACCCTAAATGCGTACACAATTCTGATAAACACTAACCTTCCTTTGGATCGATCAGATCTCACAGAGATTGAATGTGCATATATTTTTATATTTCAAAAATAAAATAATTTCCATATGAGAGCTCATTTTAATGAGATCTTTGCTTTAATTAAAATATCTCAAAATATATGCACAACAATTATTGGAATTAAAATTATATTCTTAATTGGACTTATGTCCAACTTTAAATTGATGGGATTAAACTTAAAAATTGATATTGCCCTTAAATCCAATTTTATAATCTGTTTGGGCCTTTGAACTTAATGACCCATACATTTTAAATTGAGTCCGGATATACACCCAATTTTATAATAAAACATATCAAATTAAACAATCTTTACTTAATAAACTTAAAATGCATTTAATCGGTCTTGTAAATTGGGCTTTCTAGAAATCTAATTTTATTAGATTTGTAATGGTCCAAGTGGGGATGTGAGGACCCAATTTCAACATTAAATGTGATTTATAATTTTGATCCAATCTTTTTCCTGATTTAACTTAACTTAAATTCAACCCAAATCATGCTTTCCAACTCAACTGGACCATTAAAAATTGTTTATTTATTTATCTAATCGAAATCCGGGGCAATATCAGCAGGAAATTTGAAGGCAAGATATAAAACCGAGGTTGAACTTTGGAAAGAGACAAAATCCCTTTTCTTTCAATATATAAACTGTGTGTTCTAATCAGTGCTTCACAAAAATGACAAAAAAACCCTTTTTTTCCTCTTTAAAGCCTTGTGAGCCTTCCTGAATCATGCTTGTGATTTCCCTTTATTTATTTATTTATTTATTTCTTGATTCTGGATATCGCCGAAGGAAGGAGACAAAAAAAGGTCCCTTTTATTTATTTTTATTTTTTATAAAAGAAAAAAAAAAAACAACCTCACAATTTATCTCAACGCATAAGCCATTTAAAAAACCTCATACCATCTCAAGCATTTAATGCAACTTTCCCCCCCTTTTTTTTCTCTTAATTCCTTAATTCTCCGAAAATCCTAATTTTCTCAATTTCTTAATGATCTGAAGAATATACAGGCTCTGATGTCACTTGTTTGAATTTATTTGATGAAAACTATTATCAATATATAAACCATAGAAGCTTAGATCTATATACCAAATCATTAAGAAATTATAAATAACCGAATATAGGAAGTGAAGAAAAACATACCCGAATCCATGCTTTCCAAATCTCCTTTGATGATTTTCAGTGGGTGTTGATTGCCTTGATTGCCAACCTCCAAGAATCCTATATTGGAAGTAGCCTTTCGGATCTTTGTGTTCTCTCTAGAGAAATTCTCTAACTGATGGGGTGTTAGGGTCGAAAAAGTGACTAGATCTAGAGACCACAACCTATATTTAAAGATAATTGTATTATCTTTTGATAACCCTATCTAAACCCATCACCTAAATAGGAATTATCTCTTAGATTTCTGCACATGTGAGAACCAAACTCTATTAAATACTTCAGAGTCCAAACTTAATCAAAACTTTATTAGATCACTTTCTCACTTTCTTTTGAATTCATTTTATATGACAGTCTAAATACATAATTATTTTACATATTAATCCATCCAACATTGGATTAAATGATCTAACATAAATATGATACAAACTCTAAGTAGAGTAAAAGAAAATAACATTATCTTCATTTTGTTCTATATCTTTTCTCTCAAATTTACTATATTTTCTTTAATTTTCATTAGAAATCTTGAGATTAATAGCTCATTTTTCTGTTTAATCAATCCTATATATACATTCCTCCTTTTCCTTTCTTTGGATGGAAGGGAGATTTTCATGGATGATGTTTTATAAACTATCCAAAACATCTTATTAGACATTTGAAATTTTATAAGTTCATGAGATTCAATGATAAATTTTTTGTAAAAGAGTTTTAAAGCTTATAAGCTACTTAAAAAATAATAATAAAAAATCTCTAACTTTTTATTTTTAGCTTATAAGCTATTTTATTTTAATTTTAAAGTCTTAAAAAAAAAGGCTCTGATATCCTTGAAAACACTTAGGTAAGTTTGGTTCGTGGGGGGGGGGGGGGGGGGATATATTTTACCTTATGGAAGTAAATTTATTTTTTTCGTTTTTATTTGGTACGAATGGAATGGAAAGAAATGGATGATACTTTTTTGTATTTGGTTAAAGTGAAAAGTGGAAGGAAATAACACTTAATTTACTATTATACTCTTGTAAAATAATATTTTTAATATTTATTATCATGTAATTTTTTTATTTTTTAATTTAAAATATTTTTTAAAAATATAATATTTTTTAAAAATAATTATTTAATAGATTTTTCTTATTTTTTTATAAATTATTTTAATTATTATTTTATATTTAATAAAATTAGAATATTAATATAAAAAAGTAAAAAGAGTAAAAAAAAATAAAATTAGAAAAAATAATTTGTCTAAGTAAATTTATGAAAGAAATTAAATTTTTTATTTTTTATTAAATAAAATTATAATAGTAAAAAATAATAGATAATTTTGTAAATATTAAAAAGGAACAAGAGCAAAATCGTCCAAAAATTTATTTTCTTCAATTTCTGCCACTTTAGGACGAAAATGATTTTTTAAGTGAAAAGAAATGGAATTGCACCCTACTTTTACTTCCCCTCTACTTTTACCTCCTTACTAAATAAGTGAAATCTCTCATTTATTTCAATTTTTACTTTTTCCATTTTTCTTCTACTTTTCACCTCAACCAAACTACCGCTTAAACACAATTGTTCTAATAGCACAAAGGAATTCTAAATATCAAAGAACAAAATTGATGGAAAGAACAATGGAACTTCTTTTGCATTTAGGAGTAGAACATTACAAAAGACAAGTGAGACAATTGCCCTAAACAAAGGGATGATTGCCTTATACAAGACTAGGACAATTGCTCAAGGAAAAAGAAGTGGGACAATACCCAAAACATGAGTGATTGAGTTGGAAGTGGAGAAGATATTTCAATTAGAGAGAAGATTTTTTTTTTTTTTTGGTAAGAAAGGGAAACAGCAACAGAAAAAGAACAAAGAAAAACTAGCTAATCAAAGGAAAATGGTTGAGATTTGTTCCATGAAAACGCCTAATTCCTCTTTCTGAAATGTCTTCCTCAAGGATTTTTATCAACTCCTGCACAGGGTGCTCCACAATGGTAACAGCTCTTGGAGCATTTCTACCCATAAGAGCAAGATGATCCACACAACGATTAGCTTCTTTGAAGACATGGGCCACTTCACTCACACCCAAATTAGCAAGCAGGTCTTTGCATTCCTTGGTAGTGAAAAGAAGGGGATGATTCTCTTTTACCTGATTCCCTAGCAAATGGAATAAGGGCAGGCAATCTACTTCCACTTGGAGGTTACAAATTTGCATATCCATCGCAAGCTTCAGGCCCTCTTTTAGACCCCACAGTTCAGCTGTTGAGGTGTCTGCTCTACCAATGTAGACATAATAACCCTTAACCCAACTGTCATCAGCTTTCCTGAGGACACCACCAGCACTGGCTTTCACAGAATTTAGGTCCACAGAGTCATCTGAATAAAGCTTAAGCCTCCCTTCCTCTAGAGGGTTCCATTTGACCCACATTATTGGGTTAACTTTCCCCTGCACCCTGCCTTCGAAGGCCTGATGCCACTCCTTGCAAAGGTTTCGAATCCTTTTCAAAAGAGCTATCTTATCGTCTTTTTGTTCTCCATAACCCAGGAGCATCTCCTTTTCTAAAGAGACAAGACAGCTGCTGAGAAGAGACCCTCCATTAGAATTGTTATGCCTCTTGTTGATACCAATACCCTTCTTTAACCAATTCACAAGGCTTTCTTCCCAGAACTCCTCGAAGCCATTAAAATCTACACCAAGCAAGTGCCAAACAACCTTAGTCTCTTTACAGTCACGGAGAACGTGGATCAAAGTTTCCTCTCCCTCTCCGCATAGCTGGCAGGAACCTTCCTCTATCAGGCCCCTCCTCTTTCTTTCCTCGTTTGTTAAGCAATGGTACCGGCCAGCTATCCACAGGAAGAATCTCACTCTTTCTGGGCACTTAGTCCTCCAAACCCAGCTCCAATCCTCTACTCCTTGGCGAAAACTACGATGACTTGAAGTTAGCAAATCATAAGCACTAGCCACCGAAAACTCACCATTGGTGGAATTCTTCCAGATTAAGGAGTCCTTATCACTTCTCCTTTTTGCAATCATGATACCGCAGATTTCGTCAACTATATCTTCAGATAACCATCTTCTGAGGTGCTGAACTTTCCACTTGCCCCTATCATCAATGAAATCCTTTACTTTGAAATGGGGTAGCACTTCTTGCTGCTGCGGCGTAGCATGATCTAGAAGTCTCCTATCCCCAACCCATCTATCCCTCTAGAAATCAATGTCTTTCTCATCACCCATTCTCCACTTGCTACCATCTCTGAGGCAATCTCTGTTGCGCAGCATACCCCTCCAAACACATGAGCCTCCATTCCTTTAGCTGTAATTAAAAAAACTCGTCTTGCTTAGGTTTTTGGCTCTAACCAATTTGCACCATAGGTCCTCATTCCCTTTAGCTACCCACCACCCAAGCTTAGCGAGCATTGCCCTATTGCTTTCTCTCATCTTACGGACCCCTAGCCCCCCAAGCTTTTTGGGGCTACACACGGTATCCCACTTCACCAAATGAACTTTCATCTCTCCTTCATTACTTCCCCAAAGGAAATCTTTATTAATTTTATCCAAATTTTTGCAAATGTCAGTTGAGAGCCAAGCTGTTTGCATTGTATACATTGGGATGGCTGTAGTCACTGCTTGAATAAGCGTTTTCCTTCCGACAATGCTGAGAACTTTCGCTTTCCACTCACTTAACTTCCTACTAACTTTCTCCATTAAGTGGTTATAAAAGTCTTTCTTGACCCTCCTTTGGATGGTTGGCACTCCAAGGTACCTTCCCAGATCGTCAGAGGGAGTGAACTTGCTCATGGCTGTTAAGGAGATTTTAGTTGTCCAAGGGATTTTGGGAGAGAACCAAATCCTGGACTTGGTGGGGTTCACCTCTAAACCGCTCTCTTCAGAGAATTCTCTCAAACACTCTAGAATGGCACTCAATTTTAGAGTCTCAGCTTCTGCAAATAAAAGAAGGTCGTCCGCGAAGAAGAGGTGAGAAATCGGGAGGCTATTCTTGGTCACTTTAATTGGATTCCATCTCCCCTTGTTAATCTTTTCTTTTATCATATATGAAAGTCTTTCTATCACTAAAATGAAAAGATAAGGGGGAAAAAAGGGTGCCCTTGTCTAAACCCCTGCCCAGACTTTATGTAAGGTATCACCTCCCCGTTCTAAATGGGCGAGATTTTCCCATAGGAGACCGCATGCATTATCAACCTAATCATAACAATGGGGAGGTTGATGTCCAGAAGAACCCTTCCCAAGTAAGACCAGGAGATATTATCAAAAGCTTTCTTTAAATCAATCTTAAGAATCATACCATGCTTCCTTCCTTTGGACCTGCGCAGCAAGTGAATCACCTCTTGGACTACTACTATGTTGCTAGTAGTACCTTTGCCAGGAAGAAAACTACTATGGTGCTGCCCTATCATGTCTTGCAAAAGCAGTCATAAATGCTGCACTAACACCTTGGATAACACCTTATATGATGTATTCAAGAGGCTGATAGGGTTGAAGTCACTTATTGTGTTGGGATTTTCACTTTTGGGGATCAGGATCATGTGAGCGTCTGCAAGCTCATCGCAGAAGAAGCCATCTTTCAAGAGAGTCCTTGACAACCAACCATTGACTTTGATAGAAGATATGTTGAAGGCCATCAGGCCCTGGGGCTTTCAATCCTTGCATGAAAAATAGAGTTTTCTTAACCTCAGCTTCGTCTACTGCTTTAATGAGGATATCATGCTGACTCTGCTTAATTTTACGAATACAGCTCCTGAACCTGTCACTGGGATGCTCCACTGCCTTCTGTTTGAAGAGATCAACAAAATAATTCTAGACATGGCTCTTGATACTTTCTTAATCAGTACACCAGTTACCATCCACCTTGAGAGTTGCGATTCTGTTGGTTTGTCTTCTTAACTTTGTGGTAAGGTGGAAAAATTTAGTATTCCTATCGCCTTTGCAAGTTCAATTCAGCCTGGATTTTTGGAGCCAAAAGAGCTCCTCTTGTTCGAGAACTCTGTTGTGTTCCTCACGAAGAGTAGTCTCTAGATCCTAGAGATGCCTGGACTTGTGGAGATTCATACTTCTCTGAATACCTTTTAGCCTGTTTTCCAGATTCCTCTTCTTATATAAATTTCCAAACACCATTTTATTACTAACTTTTAACTCATCAACTGTATTTTTCACTACTCTTGTTAAAAAGCCCTCTCCCCCTTCCCAGGCTTTAGCAAACACCTCATTGAAGTTCGGATGCGAGGGCCATACAGCTTCATATCTGAACGGTTTATTAGCAAGACTGGGAGTGACTGACAAACTAGTGTGGAGAATCACAGGGCTGTGATCCCCATAAAGGAACGAAAGGTTGATAACTCTCATTTTTGGGAAATTTGTCTTCGCTTCTAAGTTAGCAAGGACCCTATCCAGCCTTTCTTGAACCACAATTCTCCCCTCTTTCTTCCTAGTCCAAGTGAATTTACTACCATTGGAGATGCAGTCTTAAAGGTCACAATCCAGCCACCGGTTTATGAATTTATTGATTCTTCTCATCTCCCTCCCATTTTTGTTGGTCGTCTCTTTAGAACTACCGATGTCATTGAAATCTCCCATCACAAACCAAGGATCAGATCTGATCGAGGCTAACTGCTTCATATCTATCCAGAAAACTACTTTGTCTCTGTCGTAGGGTTGCACATAAACACAAGTGAGCCACCAGCTGTGATTACATTTCCTTACTCTCATATGGATCCACTAATACGAATAAAGAGCCACCTGAATCTCAACCATATCCTCGTTCCATTTGAGCCAGAGACCTCCCCTAAAGCCATTGGAATCAACCACACAGTCACCTTCAAAGCTGAGCTTAAAGAGGAAACTTGAGAGCCTGCTGGAGCCAGCCTTGGTTTCAAGGGGACAAATAATGTTCGGATTTTAACTGTGAACCAACTCCCTGCACACTCTTCTGAATTTGCTATTCCCCACTCCTCTATAATTCCAAGTTATTGTTCTGCAATTCATGATGAAACTAATGAAATAAGACACCACCCGTGCTTTAATAGGCCTCACAATCCATTCCCTCTTCCTTCTGCTTCCCCTCATACTTTTCTCCATTTCCCACTATAACCCCGCCCGTCTTTTCTTCTCTACAATCATCTGAATATTGAAATCGGGAGGGAGATTTGGTGACCATTCGAATCAAAATAACACATTCTATAAACGGGCTCTTATCACCAGGGTCGATTGTGAACATGGACAACTCCTTTGGGCTTTCACATGTCTCTGGACTCCCACTCCACCTATCATCCACGCCCCTCACATGAAGACCCCTATTTTTATCACCATAGGCTGTTAGACCCATTAAATCCCCTGTCATTCCTTCTAAGCTTGCATCACTACTTAGCCCAACATTTATCTCGACCCTTTTATTTGGGCTTGTAGCAAGAGGCCAACAATCACTCACTCTTTCCTTAATGAAGACGCCTTTTTGACTCATGCCTATCACCCTTTTGTCATCTTCCCTCACAGCTTGCACCTCGCTTCTCGAGCTTTGCTCCTCACCAAACAAGTAATTAACTCTCTTCATCTTGTTATCCACTTATAACTCCCTCTTTCCTTTTCCGTGCTTGGTTTCTGCAGCTAGTCCCATTTTTGAGTCCATCATGAAACCTTCAATCGCCTTTGTTTGTTGCAGTTGGACATCTTCTGAGGTATCATTGACTTTCTAGAGATTTGTAAAGCGATTGCTCTGGTAAGCTTTTTTTCCTGCTCTTTCTCTTTGGTTACCAAATCTGGATAGTCTCTGTTTCCGAGCAATAATCATCCATGGCCCCAACCCCATTCTTTCTCGCTGACTGGTCGCCGAGAACCTATTTCCACAAACCTCCGGACGGGTCTCTTGATGGCCCAAAACTTCTTTTGCTCTATTTTCCTCACAATTTTTGTTGCGATGACCCACCATTCCACACAGGAAACAGATGGCATGGAGACCCTCATATTCCACCCTTTGAACCCTACCTCTGATGTAGATCCTTGAGATCAGGGGTTTGCTTAAGTCCACCTCAATACATATTCTCACAAATTTTTACCCCTTAGGGTATTTGCTGTGTTCCCGTTTATTTTCAAGGGTTTACCAATAGCATGGCCAATCTCAAACAAAATCTCTTCCTCAAAAAATTCTATTGGCAATCGGGGGAGACGGACCCAAACCGCTGTGGATGTTATTTTTGTTGATTGGGCTTAGAACCAGGGGTGCCATTTTCTTACCGTTAGGTAATGATCATGAATCATCCAAGGCCCCCTTATCAAAGCATGATAATAGTCCTGTTTTACTTTGAATTTGACTAAGAAGAAACCCCCTCCCAGATCAATTAGTTCAACTGCCCCTTCAATTCGCCACATGGTGTTGATCTTTATATTCATTAGCTAGTAACCTATGTCCTTACCCCGCAATTTGATTATCAATGAATATTTCCATGGACTCCACAGCTCTTTAAGCTTCTCATTTGAGATCTGAATAAAGGGCATATGACCCATGTGATCAGGGATCGATTCCTCTTCCAGATACTCCTCCATTTCATCTCTAACAAAATGTCTAACACATTGTTTCCCTGGCATGCGCTACTATTTTGACCCATTAACATATCCCTAAAGGATATCTTAGCAGGTGCATCTTCAGGCTCTAAGGTCTACTTGGCTTTCTTGCTGCTACGCTGCAACAAATCTCCTGTGCTTTTGATCCCTCCGGGGTCCCCCTGGTTGACGTTTTCACCTTCGTCTTCTATACGACCCGCGAACTCATTTTACCACAACCAGCCCTGTGTTTCAATCCCCTCTCTCTCTCTCTCTCTACCTTTGCTAGGTCCCCTTTCCTTTTTCACAAATGTTTCCTAAGGAAAGAAAGAGGAGGGGCCTGACAGAGGACGGTTCCTGCTAGCTATGCGGAGAGGGAGAGGAAACTTTGATCTACGTTCTCCGTGACTGTAAAGAGACTAAGGTTGTTTGGCACTTGCTTGGCGTAGATTTTAATGGCTTCGAGGAGTTCTAGGAAAAAGCCTTGTAAATTGGTTGAAAAAGGGCATTGGTATCAACAAGAGGCATAACAATTCTGACGGAGGGTCTCTTTTCTCAGCAACCGTCTTGTCCCGTTGGAAAAGGAGATGCTCTTGGGTTATGGAGAACAAAAAAGAGGATAAGATAGCTCTTTTAAAAAGGATTCGAAGCCTTTGCAAGGAGTGGCATCAGGCCTTCGAGAGCAATCGTTCAAAAATTTTATTTTCTTCTATTTCTGTCCACTTTAGGACGGAAATAATTTCTTAAGAGAAATGAAAAAGGATTACACCTCACTTTTACTTCCCCCCACTTTTACCTCCTTACCAAATAAGTGAAATCTCTCATTTCCTTCCATTTTTACTTCTCCTCCCCTTTTTCTTTCACTTTTCACCCCAACCAAACTATCGCTTTGACACGATTGTTCCAATAGGACAAAGGAATTCTAAATATCAAATAACAAATTGATGGAAAGAACAATGGAACTTCTTTTGCATTTAGGAGCAGAACATTACAAAAGACAAGTGAGACAATTGCCCTGAACAAATGGATGATTGCCTTATACAAGAATTAGAGAGAAGATTGTCTTTTAGTTCTTTGATCCATCCCCAAATTTTTTCAAGCTTAATTCTTTTTTTTTTTGGTGCCCTGGATTTGGTCCACCACCCAGTTTCTGGAGTTTCGCTTCTGTTATTTCGGGCCGACCTGCTAGAGTCCCACTAGGGGAAGAGCTCTTCTCAGCATGGTTTGCTCCATCCGAAACTTGAACTCAAGTTCTCGAGATAAAATCTAACGACTTACCAATTAGGCCAACACTATAAATAGAGAAGTAAGGGACAAATTTATACAAGAGAAAGGGATCAAAATAACCAATAGAGAGGGAGAGGGAGAAAATTTGGCCCTTATTGTTACGAGCTTGTTCTCCACTTATCCTGGGCTATGTTCTCGACTTCTCTTGGATTGAACTTTGGCTTATTTGGGTCTTGAATTGCTTGCACAATACTAGGTTAAGTTGGACAATGCTTCGAAGCCTGTGAGATTGAATTAGGCTCTTGATATCCCGGATGCCTTCCCATGGGTTGATTACTCTTGCTTTCCTTGATTTCCAACATAAAGTAACTAAATTGCCTCATTAATATTTCTTTATCTTATGCTTATCTTTTCTATGATAAAAATAATATTTTATCATTTTTAATCATTTTAACATCAAAGAGAATTTATAAGAACTTATTTTCAAACACAATAACTTACCGAATATTTTATAAACCTTTTTAACTTATTTAAATATTTTAACAACTTATTTTAAACATAAGATATATAGGAGTTTATAAATTTAAAAATATTTTATAAACTTTAGGAGATTATAATTATTTAAAATAACTTTAATGAAACGCCTTAGTGTTTTTGAGGAGAGAGAGAGACTACAGTGAGAAAGAAATACTCTCCATTCTTAAGCGTTCATAACTCTTCTCTCTTTGTTCACTTCACAAGCCATAGAAAGTGAGCCTCTCGTGATAGGAAAGAGGAGAAGAGGATGTATATTTTAATCTTGACCAAAGAGTGAATCAAGGTGGGGCATTCCATGGAAAGCCCTCCGGTTTTCATGCTTATTATTTTTGATTCAATAGTTAGCTATATTGTCCTATATTTTTTCATAGCTACTTTAGAACTGGTTGATGATTGCAGGTTAGCTATATAACGGTGAATTTGCTATCAGGCCTTAAGTTCTCTACTTGTAAAATGACTCGAATTTATATTTTAATAATAGAGAAATTAAATCCCTAAACTCTTTTTGCTTTAAATTTTGCATTTTTAATTCTTTTTATTTAAATAAATTCTAAAGCTCAAATCAACCATCACATGAGATGTTGATTCGGGTTTTAGACGAGCCTATGGGACACATGTCATCACCTGCATTCCCAATCAGAGAATCAATGCAATCAGAGTGAACCTGATAGGGTATCTAAAGTCTCCCTTGTGGTGATGTGAAGAGTTAAGAGTAGGTGAAGCCTTGGGAAAGTCTCCCTTGTGGTGCTGTGAAGAATCAAACTGTAAGGGAAACCTTGGGTGCATGTGAATCAAAATAAGTATTGCTTCCCAAGCCGCCTTCAAGAGTTCTTTGCATGGAATTCCTTCTAGTGCCCAAATTCTATTTAAAGTCCTTTTCGAAAAGAAAGAAATAAAGAAAAAGGGTTATTTCTTTTTCTCTTATTCCAACATCATCGTCTACCACCTTCTTTGAATCTTCTATTCTATTAACTTCTATAAAAAAAATAAAAAAAATAAAAAAGTACTTTCTTTGGACTTTTAAATGGAAATTCCTTCTTCCCCATGAAAAGATGAATGTCTTTTAGGGGGCACAAAAAATGAGAGAAAACCAAAATATTCAAGAAAAAGGTAAAGTTTCTAATAAAATTTTAAATTACTACTCATTTAACTTTATAATTAAAAACAATCTTAATGAAAAAATGTTTAAAGGTTTTTTTTTTTCTAAATTGGGTATTATTTTAAGGTCTATTTAATTGTAAAAAATATAACTTTCATGCTATCTCTTTTTTATTTATCGTAGAATTATTTTTTAAAAAACCAAATCAGTAAGGACTCTTCGAGTCCTTTATTTAATTAGAAAAATCAAATTATGAACATGTATATAAATTTTATTTAAATGATTTAAATTTGAATTTAGAACTTTAAGTTTTCCATTATTGATTTTCAATTCCCTCATTGGCTACCTAAATAGACAAATTAAAAAAAAAATTATCGATTTAATTCATAGCTCATCCCGTCCACAAGTTTGTACTTTTCAACGATCGATGAAATTGCTCAAATTATTTGAGGAAAATATTATTGCTTGCAATAACGGTTTTAGTTTTCTCCACAAAAATGGTTCAACATTTATAAATTTTATTTACTATAATATATAGTTTTACAAAATAATTCAATCTTTTTAGATATATAAATATTATTAGAAATTTTGATAATTTAACAATAATAAAGAAAATATTGTTCACTTGATTCATGATTTATACAAGACAAAGTTCAAAATTTGTATCAATGATGAAATAAAACAAATATTTGTAATTATAGTTTAAAAGAAAATAATAATATAATTTTTGAAGAATAAAAATATTTATTATCATATTTTTAAATTATATATAATATATAATAATAATATAATAAAGAAATATATATCAAATTAAACAAGTTTTAGGTATAGAGACAAAGAAAATACTAAATAATAATATTTGTTATTTAAAGGTACAATTGAATTGAAAGGGTACTTATCTTTCTGTGAACTTCGCGTGGGCCGGAATCGCTACTTTCAATGAAGGACATGAATTCATACGGCGTGGCCGAACTCTATCTCGCCACGTGGATACTTCTGTGGTAAGAAATCTCTGGTTGGGAATTGGGTTGGTAGAGAAGAGAAAAGATAATGTTTTGCTTCAACTCCCCAATGCTTTCAACTACCACATTATCCAACCTGGAACTTCCACGTAAAAAGCCACCGTTTCTATTGTGAGTCATGTTTAGGATTTTTTTTTTTTAATAAACCATAATCACATTTCAATCATTTGATGAAATAATTAATTAAAGGAAAAGAAAAGGTATGATTTTTATGAAACCCTTTAAATTTAATTTTTTAATTTCACTAAATCGATAGATTTTAGAGAGAATTTTTTTTAAATAATAAATATTAAATTTATTTTTATACACTCTACTTTAAAAGTCTAATAAAAAAAATAATAAAATAATAAATTTATGTATTTTTTTATTATATTTCCTTATTTTCCTTTATCAAACTAAATATGATTTTTTATTTTACTATTATTTTCCTTTCTTTCTCATCACATATTTTTTTATCAAATATGATTTTTAATTTTATTTTCATTTCTCATCCTTTCCCATCATTTCCTTTACGTCCCTTTCTCATTTCTTTGCCAAACACACTATTAAGAGATAAAGATTTCTTTAACATCTATTTTTATGATATATAAACTTGAATTTAAAATCTTATTTAAAAAATATCAATACCTAATCATTAAATTAATCAATTAGATTAATCAGGTGTTGAAGATATTTAAGATGATTTGTGTGTAAAAATGATTAACCGAATTAATTTAATTATTTTTATTAAAAAAAGAATTTGTGGCCATCAATTTAACATTCTCCCCTTATTTCTATGTGAAATGAATTTGTGGCCATCGATTTAACATTCTCCCCTCATTTCTATGTGAAATGTCTTATGTGAATAATATATTATTAATTTTAAAAATAATTTATTATTATAATTCCATCAAAAGTTAAGAAAATTGATAATAACTTCATGACTCTGTGTTAAGCATATTTTTATAATTAATTCTTCTAATCAAAATCAAATAAATAAATTTTAATAGAGCAAAATGGCTACGGCTTGTGAAAACTATGGTTTCTTCAAGTATTTTAATCTCTAAATATTAGTTTAACAACATTATTTTTTGTAAGTGAATAACGAAAATAAACATACTCAAAGGTTATTTTTTAAGAATAAGTGTTTTGAACTAATTATATCTTTTTTTATATATAATGTCTATCAGCTGAATTTTTGTAAATTTACATAAGTTTTATATCAAATTTAAAGTTTTCTACAAAATACCTTAAATTTTGATTGGCTTGATTAGCATAATTGTTAAGTTAAGAATAAACATTTAAAAAAAAAAAAAAAACACCTAATAGACACCTATTATTAGTGGATCGAAATTCACCCTAAGGAGGGTAGGGTGCGTAGGCGTGTGGATCAAGCAAGAGGCATCGTGCTGCTTCCTGGTGAGAAGCTTCTATTCTCTCTCTCTCTCTCTCCAAGTTGCATTATTAGTTAGAGATCCTTATCCATAAGTTAAATTCTCGATTATGTCCCTTCTTTTGTCCTTTTTCATTATTTTTAATTCCTCCATTTTTCTTCATCGATAATCAAAATATGTTCTTGTTCACACCATAAAGGTTTTGATTTAAAAATCTACCCGGGGAATAGCTACTTTAGATTCTGTTATAGAAAAACTTTTATTTTCTTTTCTATTATAAATTTTTTACATATTTTTCTAAGTTTTTAATTATTAAATAGTACAAATAAAATAAAATATTTATATTAACAATGAAAAATTCTACAAACTTTGGAGCCACGCTGAGTTAATATCGCCATGAAGAAATTTTTTTTCGACAAAATATCAAAGGCACAAGAGCAAAATTAAAAATGAAATCCAATAATTTATTATTGGAATTTTATTTATTAAAATAATTTCTGGTTAAAATTTATTTTGGACTGGTTTAGATTAATGTTTTATCTTATTTTGTTTTAATGTGTTGAGAAAAATAAAAATATATAAAAATACAATCTTTTTTAATTCAAAAATTATAAAATTTTTTATATTAAATATAATCTTTATTATTTCATCCAAATAATGCCCTAAGCCTGAAGAACCTGGAGGACAGGATTGCATGGAAAGGAATGATTCCTGGGTGTGTCTGAGTTGAGGATTTCAAGAATGTCTCGATGCTAAAGATATATATATATATATATATATACATGTGTGTGTGTGTGTGTGCACATATATGTTTACAAAATTAAATGATATATGTAGGATTAAGATAGATTGAAAATAATACATTAGATATGCCTAACTTGTGTAATTTATGATAAAATTGTGTGAATTAAAATAATAATTGATGTTTAACGGCAATATTGTTTGTTGTAGCCTAAAATTGAAAATGCCTTAAAAAATTATCTAGAGGAATATTTTTCCTATTAATTCTTTACGAATCCAAGCATTCATCGATTAAAATATATATATATATATAAAATTTCTTTTTATAAAAAATATATTTTTATTCCGGAAAGAAAATTAATTATTATACACATAAATGCATAATTGTGGGGCGATGGTCCCACCAATGTATCACTCTATCAAAGGCAATCATGCTGGAAAAAGGAAGTAGATGATGACAATAAATATATACCAGGGCATATCCCGCACTTACACTGCAGGTTGTTTTAAAGGGGAATATATAAATTAAATAGTATTGTATCTTATCTTATTGAAATATAAAGAATTGTGATCACATTTGACCCTTGATGCAGAATGATCGTCCTTATATAGAATGGTATAATGGAGAATGATTATATTATTTATATAGAGCGATATAATGTATGAGATTATATAGGTAATGTGTACGAAGTAATTGAACGGTTTGAAAGTTCATCGAATAACTATTATAATCTAATAAAAAAAAAAAAACTGTTATAGCTGTCCGTCTCAACAATCTCGTCATTTGACCAAATCTCTTATGTTTAACTTCTTGATGTCCTATGTTGGTCTCTTGCATCTCTAATGAAAATCTAAAAGAAAACATTAAAGAGGCATTCGAATCATTTTCTAATGTTGTATTGAGAAATCGAGAAACAAATATTAAAAGGTCATACCAACCTTTTTTTAAATGTTATATTGAGAAATCAAGAAATAAACATTAAAAAATCATTGAACCTATTGAATAGGGGTGTACAATATTTAGCTATAACCAAATATCCGATCAAATCAAATTAAATTCGAAATCAATTTCGGATTACGAATCGAATTTTGATTAGAGTCGAATTCCGAATTCGGTTTTCGGTTCGAGTTTTGAATTTAAATTTTTAATATGAATTTGAACAAAAAACGAGTTGAGATTTTTAATTATCTCATTTTTATTTATTTTGATTATTTATTTTTTTTCTTTTTATGTAAATTTTGATTAGTAATTTTTACTTTTTAAGCAAATAATAAAATAGTTAAAAAAATTCATTCGAATTTGGTTTTATCAATTCAAATTTAGTTAAATCGAATTCATGTGAAAATTTAGATTTTAAAAATTAAATTCAATTTATTCGATTCAATTTGAATTCAAATCGAAAGTCGAATTTTGAATTAAATCGAATTTAATTCGATTTTTTGTTTGAAATTCAATAAATGTCAAATTAAATAAACCAAACCGAATTAACTGAAAAAATTAAAAATAGAATCGATTAACACTCCTTCTATTGAATCAAATTAACAAAATACTCAATATATAATGAAAAGTCTGGTCAATACATATGTGATGGGGAATGAAGTAGGGAAGTTTAAATGAAATATCACTTATTTTTTACTTGACGGATGTGAAATAAGCTGCCATAACTCTAACAATCATCAAATGGTATGCCTAAAATCGAAAATATGAATCAATGAAAGTTGGGTTGTGTTTCTATCACAGGAGTTGAAGGAAGGAATATTCACCACTATAGTTTTATATAAGAAATTATCTTAATGCATCAAATAAATCTAAAAATATTCAGATTATAATAAATATTAATTAATTATTGTACAACTTCATTATTATAATATTAAATAAATTTATTAATTATATTTATAGAAAAATAAATAATTAATTTTCTAATTATTTTAAAAATAAAAATATATTTATTTTTTATATGATATGTTTTATAACTTTTATAAAACATTGTTTTTATTTAATGATATAGATAAGGAGGCATAGAGAAAATTTTTATAGATATTAGGAAGGAGGTAATTTAATAATTATAATCTATTTCTTGATTTCGTGATCTTTTATTAAAAAGAAAAGAAAAAAAATGAAAGGGAAGAGAGAGAGAGAGAGAGAGACCATAGGAATCATCAAAATCAATGGAAAGTGTGTCGGCCGGGTCTTCGGGAGTCCACTCAGTTACAGGGACACCAGATTTTTTTTTTTTTTTTGATTTTTGAGGCGACGTGGAGCCTATCCATGTGAAAATGCTTTAGATCCAATGGATCAAAATCAATTCTAGTAGAGTAGACTCAACATTTGCTTAAAATATCTCAAAAATAATAAATAAAAAAACATAAATATTACAATGGATGTAGAATAAATGCTTTAGACTGTTGATCAACTTTAATTCAATTGATATTTTTTTTCTTTTTTATTATAATAGATTCATATTTAAATCTCAAACACTATTAAGATTTTAAAAATAGGAAACATAATATTTTTATAATTTTATTTTATTTTTTAATATTTTGAGAAATTCTCAGACCCGTGGAAATTTCAGATAAAGAAAAAATTTTGTTTTGTAAAAAACAAACGCTACGTGACAATAGGAAAAGTGACGATGAGTCACGCCCGGTTGGCCCCCAATATCCCAAGCAATAAGAAAAAAGAAAAAAGAAAATGTCAACACAACCTTAAATACGAGTGATTTGTTTGAGGGTCGATGAGGGCCTAGCCTTGGGGTGAGGGTTCCCATTTCCTCTGATTCTATTCACATTGATGGGCCCAACAACAGAAACCTTGTTGTTCGGATGCTACAAGGAGATAAACCTCGAGATTCAAAGACTCGAGATCCGAGTTCGACCCATTGAAACCCAGACGTATTTCTCCATATTTTGGTACATGGGTTTCCAATTACTCATCTTTCTTGCAATATGTAGATCATGGACTTTTCTGTACCCCATATTGGAGGGTTTTATCTTTTTTGGTCTCTCTCACCCTTTCTCCACTCTCTCTCATCCCCAAGCCGTGGCTCTTCTCCTCACCTACACCATTTCTCACTCCTCTGTTAATCCCTTCAGCCAATTTTGCTGGTGGGACCCAATCTCCATTTCCTTGTTTTCGATCGCTTTATTTTGCTCTGCTTTCTCTGATTCGATTTTTGAGTTTTATCGAATTCGGCGTCGGATTGAATTATACAGAATTAAGAAGTACAAGATTTTTCTGAAAATTCGGAGGATTCGAAGTGGAGAAGGTGAAGTTGAATTTGATTTCGAGGTAGTTGGGGTTAAAATTCTTGTTGGGGTCTGGGTTTTAGCTCTGTTGATGATTACGGCGATTGTACTTTGTTCATGTCTGTTGATTCCATGCGCCGGCGTTGTTCAAATTGAGGAAATCCTTTCTCCCAAGAATCAAAATTTGTTCGGCATCATTCGTGTAATTTAAAAACTTTGCCCTATTCTAGGATTTCAATAAAATACCTACAATTGCTGTTTATTTTTAATTTTTCATTGTTTCTGAAGGTTTTAATAAAAGAGGGGGGAGCTTTACATGGGCTTTGGACTAGTGTACAAGACGGAGGAGTGGTAATTTTTTTTTTTTTTTTTTAAATTGAGATAAAAAAATAATATATATATATATTTATTTATATATTTTAATTTTACCCTCCTATATGCGTTCAATTTTTTATCGCACCACTTCAATCCTCTCTTGTTCCTTTCGCTCTCTTCTCCTTTTATTTATTTATTTATTTATTTATTATTAGCAACGATATTTAAATAATCAATAAGAGGATTAGACTTTTATTATGAAGGAAATTTTTTTCAACAATTAAAAAATTATGAAATATATACATTTTTGGTTATTTGAATTCGATTCATTAACGATTTTTTCATTTTATCGTAAAAAAATTCATTCAAAGTGTTACAGGTTGAATTTAAATTTAAAAGAAAGTAAATCTAATTCAAAACTTGAAGCAAATTAGGTTAGGGTTTTTTTATTTTTTTTATTTTTTTTACAAATTTATGTAATATATTGTAATTTATATCACCGATGAATATCAATAACAAATTGCTAAATTTCGGTAGCCGTACGCTTTGTACCTATACCAGAAAGTATTTGTGTTTAAGAGAAACAAACATCACTGGTCAAAGTTAATTCCCAAGTTGCAGAAGAGACAAAATGTGAAGTCCAAAAAAATTCAGTAGATTCCTCTGCGATTAAAAGGGTTCAAGCTAAAGCTGATGGTAATCCTTGGAACAACTCCTGTATATTATGTATAATCTTAACATGTCTTGTTGTAATTAATGTATCCTCGTACAAATTGATAGAAGCTTTTGATTTTTAAGATATAAATCTATTTCTCTCCAAATAGGATGTTACCAGCTATTTGAAAGATTGAGCAAGAATTATATAAAACTTAATAATAATTTTAATTATTTATAAAGTGATTTAAATTGTATCTATAAAGTTTCATATTTTTTATTTTAATTAAAAATATTATAAATAAATTAATACATCACATAGATTCGTCGAAATAAATTGAATCGAGATCAGTTTTTTCAATAATCTTTTTATGACCAAAGATGCATTACGTCACGCCTGATTCGTTCAATTTGATGAATCGCTTAAAAAATAATATTTGCAACGAGACAATTACAAAAATAATAAATAATATTAAAATTAATATAACTAACGTCAAAAGCAGAAAATTTATATTTTGTTTTTAAAACACCAACAAAGTCAAATTTTGTTAATTTATTCGTGGCTTTTTTTTTCATAAAAACTTATAAAAATAAAAAATTACAATGGCCAATAAAAATACAAAATTTTATAAATTAAAATTTATTCTTCTCATAAAAAATTGAAATTGTTATTAATTATCAAAAATAGTACTCAGGATAAGATCAAGCATCCTTCGCAGTGTTGTTATTTATTTAATTGTTTATTTTTGCGGGTGGAATAATTCCTCTTTAGTTTTCGGATGCTAATCGTGTGGTCTCCTTTCGATTATGGTAAGAGCTATGTTTCAAACTCTCGTCTGAGTCGAAGTCAAAGTCAAAGGTCAATTTGTGTCGCATCATTTGCTGCACATGACATGACAGCAGATACTTTAATTTATTTAATGATTTTATTAAAAAAAGATACTCGTTGATTAGGTTATTTTGAGTGTACGAAGTATGAACTTAAAATCGAAACTATAAAAACCATAATTAATGGAATAAATGAAAATGAAATTTTAAAATTAAAAACATAAGAAAAATAACACTCTTATTGTTGCGTATGAATTTTATTATTTAAAATGAAAAAAGTATATTTTAATTTTAAGGACAAATTTATCATTACTTTTCACGGTATTTCTGGTGTGGCCTTTTCCTCCTTTGTATAGGAAGATTGTGTAGTGGGAGAAAGAAAAGAGAAGGCAGATGAGATGAGGGACAAAACCGGTGGAGAGGAGAGAGTGCAGAGGAGAGAGATGGAAGGAGAGAGAAAACTCACAAAGAAGGAGAGAGGAGAAAGAAAGAGGAGAGAGAAAATAGGTGGAGGAAGAAAGAGGAGATAGAGAGAGACAAGATATTAAAATTTGTATTAAGAGCGGTTATGATATTTTACAAAAGAATCTTGAATTTTAAATATAAAAATTGAAATTTTAATCTTAATCATAAGGTCTAATTATAATTTTTTTACCAGCCATTTCTTTAATTTCAGGGGGGGAAAAGAACAACAACATCCAAATCGAGTGTTTTGTTTCTCTATCAAAAAAATAATAATAATAAAAAAAATCGAGTGTTTTGTTTTGTTGAAGCACTACACTACCATTGTAAATTGTATTCTTGCTACTTATCAAGCAGCCTATCTTTATCCAATAAACCCAATTGTAAACCATGTTGAGAATATATATATATTTTTTAATAAAAGATAATATTTGATTGAATACACAACTAGAATAAGCCTATGACAATTATCATTTTTTATTTTTTACAATCTCTTTTGTTGGAAGCAGCTTTCAGCTTTCAAATTACCACAAGTCGCATCCAAGCCACCAAGTTGCATTTGTCCAGTAGGAGAAAATACAGGCTACTTGAACTAATCCAACATTATAGAAAAAGGGAAAAAAAAAAATGATTCTTAGACTGAGTGAACTTATAAATTATGTTTAGGCTTCAAGAAAGTTGGGTGATTAGATAGAAATACAATTAATAATTAATAATTAATAATTGGGAATTAGCAGTAATCAATTGCTATGCACCCCAAATGCTCAAAACAGATGCCATGCATACAGCAAATTTCAGCTCTTGATTTACTTTCTTTCAAGAAAATTAAAGTACCAAATTTGGGACTCATCATTGTATTATAATTATTTCTGGGTGCTGTTATTTAGATGGAGGTGATCCGAGTTAAATAGCGATGTGAGGCCACGCTTTGCTCGATCGACTCCATACACTTCTCGTTTAAAAAGATTTTCTTATCTTTAGAAACTTTAAGAATGTTTGCAAAATCTGACTTAGATATTAACAACTTGTGATGTAATTTTTCTTTTATTAATCTGCTCCCCCCACGGTGCCAGTGCCAGACTCATAGCTCTCAACTAGGAAATTAAGAATGAGGTGATCAACTGGGGGTGTTCAAAGTGTTCACAATTCAATTATTGAAAGCCCATCAGGTCTAGGTAATGGTTCGGTGGACACCCAATGGCTATGGGCTTCAAGTAGGCCATATTGCTGGCCTGTTATCAAGAACCCCCATCCACATGGATGATTACTTCTTGAACACCCCCGCCCCATTTCTCAAAATCATATTTGGATAGACAATGCACATTGGACCCTCTGGGGTAGGATTCCTTTCTCTTGCAAATTAACTCACACGGTGAAAGTTTCATTGTGGGATTTATTAGAGTAACAATTCTAAAAATTTATAAATTCGATAGATCCAAACCGTAAAACGAGCGAATCCACCTAAACTTTGTACTGAAAATCCATCCACCTAGAAAGAAACAATATTTATCCATAAAGATATTTTAAAAAAATAAATTACAATGAGAGAATAAACCATTAAATAAATGTAGACTAGAGTAGGTTAAAAGAAATAAGCTAACATAACTCTGACTAGAATACGGAAACTAACAAAGTCCTATTCTAATTTTAACCGAGTCCTAGAATTTTAGTGACCAATGAAAATGAATAAATAAAATAAACATGATAAAAAATAAAAGAAGAAGAAGAAAGAAACAAGTTTCTAGGCTGGACTTGGGGTTCGCTCACCTTTGGCTGCTAATATTCTGACTTTCTGTTGAGCTATTAAAAAAAAAAAAAATCAATTATAAATATCCACATCCATTTAAAAATTTGAAGTCATAAGTCTAAGTTCGCATTATCACTCAAGAATTTGAAGAGTCACAAGTTTAAATATCTATACTATCAAGCAAATAGTTGAACAGTCATGAGTTTTATACCCACATTCATCTAAAAATATGAAAACACATGAATTTTTTTCCCTTCATTTTTTGTAAATTCATTATTTAAATTTAGTTTTAATATTATGTGATGCACTCTAAAGATATTTTTGAAAGCCCATAAATATGATGCAAACTCGAAGTAGGGTCAAAGAAAATAACATTCTCTACATTTTGTTCTATATCTTTTCTCTCAGATTTATTATATTTTCTTTAAGTTTCGTTAGAAATCCTGAGTTTTATGGCTCATTATTTTTTTTTTTAATCAATCCTATATATACATTCCTCCTTTCTTTCTTTTGAAGGAAGGGAGATTTTCGGGGATGATGTTTCATAAGCTATCCAAAACATCTTATTAGATGTTTGAAATTTTATAAGTTCATGAGATTTATTGATAATTTTTTTGTAAAAAGTTTTAAAGCTTATAAGCTGCTTAAATAATAATAATAATAATAAATCTCTAACATTTTATTTTTAGCTTATAAACTATTTTATTTTTACGTTTAAAGTCTTGAAAAATAGGCTCTGATATCCTTGAAGACACTTAGAGACGACTGTTCCAATAGCACATAGGAATTTGGAATATCAGAGATCAAAAATGATGGAAAGAACGCATTTGGGAGCAGAACATTACAAAAGACAAGTTGGACAATTGCCCTGGACAAAGGGATGATTGCCTTATACAAGACTGGGACAATTGCTCAGAGAAAAAGAATTGGGACAATACCCAAAACATGAGTGATTGAGTTGGAAGTGGAGAGAACATTTCAACTTAACAGAATATTGCCTTTTAGTTCTTTGATCCATCTCCAAATTTTTCCAAACTCAATTCTACTCGATACTCTCAATACATGTTATTTAATGCTCTCAACATCTCTCCATGTTTTTTCCATACCACAAATGAGAAGTGAGGGACATTTTTATACGAAAAGGGGTCAAACTAACCAATAGAGAGGGAGAGGGAGAAACTAGCCCAACAGCTTTCCAACGTCTAGTTTTTCTAATTGTTGAAACTTTTCTGCCCCGGTGGATTAGGTCACTTCTTGGGTTGTGCTCGGCTTTATTTTGGACTTCCTTAGACACCCTTTGGACCTTGAAATGTTGGAGCAATGCTGGAGAAAGTGAAGCCCAAAGCTTTCAATGGATTGAGCTTGCTTCGGCCTTTAGTGTTCTAGGCTTGTTCTGGACTTATCCTGGGCTGGGTTCTAGACTTCCCTTGGATTGGACTTTGGCTCATTTGGGCCTTGAATTGCTTGCACAATGCTAGATTAAGTTGGACCATGTTTCAAGGTCTTGAGATTGAATTTGGCTCTTCTTTTTGGCCGCACAAGAATTGAACTTTGGATCACAATTTTGGTTGTATCAAAATAGGGAGAGGTTGTAATCACTATACTGTCTCCTTAGAAACCAAGGTCTTGAGATTGAATTTGGCGCACTTGTTTTTTTTTTTTTTTTTTGGTGTAAGTAGATTATTTGACACCAACTGGTATTCGGGTTTTGCCCGAGTAATAAGCTTTACCGGAGGGGCCTTCGTGGAGTGATTGGCTCATAGAATATGTTATAAATTTTTTTAACTTATTTTATTTAAATATTTTAACAACTTATTTTGAATATAAGATATATAGGAGTTTATAAATTTAAAAATATTTTATAAACTTAGGGAGATTATAATTATTTAAAAATAACTTTAATGAAATTGCCTTAGTGTTTTTTGGGGGGAGAGAGAGAGAGAGAGAGAGAGAGAGAGAGAGACTACGGTGAAAAAGAAATACTCTCTATTCTTATGCGTTCATACCTCCTCTCCATTGTTTACTTCACTCGCTTTAGAAAGTGAGCCTCCCATGATACGAAAGAGGAGAAGATGATATTTTATTTTAAGTGAGCCTCCCATGGAAAGCCCATTGGTTTTCATGCTTATTAGTTTTGATTCAATAGTTTGCCATATTGTCTATGTATCTTACTAGCAAATTCCCCATGGCACTGTACTACTCTATATTATTTTAATTATATGATAACACAAAACTGAAAGGAAGTTTAGTTGCATTTTACTTGGTTTTCAATTTATTTTTTATTATAACATTGTTAAAGTTGCATTTTAAGTTCTTTTTTTTTTTTTATGAGTATAACACAGGTAAAGTTAAATGAAGAAGTCAAGAAATCCACGTTAAATAATTATAAAATTAATGTTTCCATTGTCCATGTAATTATATTTTTAATCTATCAAAGAGCCTGTGGATATCTTAATAATTATACTACCAAAGCATCACCATATATACAATTATATTTAATTAATTAATTTTTTTAAAAAAATTGTTCAACTTTGAAATAAATGCCATATGATGAGTTAAAAGTTTAATTAACCTTTTTCAACGTACAAGTAAACGTTATTTGGATTTGAAAAGTTAACCGTTGCAATTATAAGTTTTGGCAGTGCAGTGCTTTAAAATATATACGTTAGCGGTCAATGACCTATAACTAATTTTTTGGTTTTAACACGACTTCTTTTTGAATTATGTAAAAGTGCTCTTTTATAAGCGGGAGTGACGTAAAACAAAAATGTCACAAATTTAAAATTTACATAATTAAACTTAAAAAAAGATTTAAAAGCCATTTTCATATAAAGAAATATAAAAAAATAATAAAACTGATAAAAACCATACAACCACGACAATAAGATCAAACTCAGAAAGCTGAGATTATAGGAGCAAGCAGTAACCATGTCGGTAATTGGTACCATGATGATAGTCATGGCCATACTCCCAACATTAGCAATTAGGGAGACCCCCATGGCAATGCAACTAGCTTCGAATTTCAACTTCTTTATTTCTATTTCCTTTTTTTTTTTTTTTTGTTTCTTTCATTTTTCAGTCTCTAGAGTTTTTAAAATCATAGTGCAGGTTGTTTTTAAATTTATTTCAAGTGTCATTCATTTAATATTGGTTTTGATATTATTTTCTTAATAAAAAGCATAGGTATTATTATTATTATTATTATTATTATTATTATTATTATTATTATTGAGTATATTAATTTGTAGAGACTTACAATGTAACTTATCAAATTTAACACCACAGTTCCACTGCATTGAGGGGCAGTAACATGAATTGACCAAAATCTACGTGGTTAAGAAACCATTTTCCACCGATTAATGGAAGAAACGTTTGAATAATCTTCTCCTTCATCTAAGATTGAAAAAGAAAACAAAATTCACATCGTATAATTTTACAAATTATTGAAAATAAAACTATAGAATATTCCTTTTTTTTTAAACAAAAAGATGCAATTAAACAGAATTGAATTGGAAAAAGGGATAGAGTAGGGTAACTCTACCGCTTGAGCCTAAAGAGCCTTGCTATAGGTTATCTGGTAATGAAATTATTGTGCTAATAAAATTAAATCATACTAAATCTTATTATGATAAAAGTTGAAAATAAAATAATTCTCAGAAAAAGACAAATATTCATGTGTTGAAACCCTTGTTATAGGTTATCTGTGTTTTATTTTCACTAATATTATAGGTTAAATCAATGAGAGACAAAACCTCTGTTCTTCCGGTTACTTCTCGAAGCAGCACCATAAAATCTAAAGAACCTTCTCTACTTCCTGTTGTTTTTTCCACCCCCAAGTTATCTGTTCTTGGCTAAGCATGTTTGACTAATCTTAAGGTTTTATCTTTTGAAAATTCAAGATTAAATCATTGGGACACAAAACCCTTGTTCCCTCTGGTTGCTTCTGGCAGCCGCAGTTAGCACAATTTGGTGGTTTTTCTTAAAATAGGATTTTTTTTGGGGAAAAATTCCCCAAATAGGGATGTTTTTTTTTTTTTTTTTTTTAATTCCCAAAATAGGGAAATTGAGATCTCTTTTTTTTCTTTGGATCAAACTTTATATATATATAAAACTTAAAAGTCAGAGAGTGGGTCTCGCTTTGTGGGAAGTGAGACTGTGCATCTCGCTTCCCACGAAGCGAGATTCACACTCTGCTTCCTCCTCCTTAATTTTTTTTTAATTTAATTTTATAACTAATTTAAATTATAATTAAAAAATTAAATATTAATAAATATTATTAATAAAAAATAAAGATTAAATAACCAGTAAATTAATAATTAAAAAATTATTAAAAATTAGTTAAAATTATTATTAACCAATATTAAAAATTATTTAAAAATTATCAAAATCTTAATCAATAATTAAAAAATTGTTAAAAATTAAATAAAATTAAAAAAAATTATTAATTAAAAAATATATATAATTAACAAAAAATATTATTATTAATTTTTAATTAAAAAAACATAATCTATAAATTTTCATTAATTAAAAATTAATCAATAATTAAAAAATTAATACAAAATTAGCCTGTAGTTAAAAATATATAATTAATAAAAAATAAATATTAACCAATAAAGATTAAACCCATCAACTCCATATCCTAAATTTAGCTCATTTGCAAGTAATGAAATTCACCATAAGATCAAAAAACAATCATAGAAAGGGTTCTGAAAGAGTTGGGTTTTTGCATCGAAAAAATGGGCTACTAAAAATTTTTATATTTTCGCATCAAAATTAACCTAGATTGTTATTGTATATATGTAAATGTTTTTATATTTTGAAAATTTTAAATATATAAATATTAAATTATAATTACAATATTATTGTAACACCTCTACCTCAGGGTGCTACCGGCATTAATGGGGAATATTAATACCTTAAAAGTGTGCACTGAATCTATTTTCTGGTTTTCATATGGTTGATAGGGGTATTCGATATGATTTTTGACCCAAATTTTGTGAAATTTTGAGACTGCTTTATAAAAATAAATTATTCAACGAAATATAATCTTTAAAATGGTCTGAAAATCACAGAAAAAGGAGTTTCAGATGAAAAAGTTATGAACGGTTAAAGTTGATCACTCGAAATGGAATTAAAAATCTAAATTATTCTGATTTCTGAAAACAAGATTAAAAATCTATTAGGATAGTTTTTGATCCAGTGACCCATTTTCTCAGTACAAAAGCCTGTGTCTTTCAGAACTCTTTCTACGGTTGATTTCTGATTCTGGGGTGAATTTCATTACTTACAAATGAGTTAAATTTAGGATATGGAGTTGATGAATTTGATCTTTATCGGTTAATATTTATTTTTTATTAATTATATATTTTTAAATATAGGTTAATTTTGTATTAATTTTTTTAATTATTAATTAATTTTTAATTAATGAAAATTTATAAATTATGTTTTTTAATTAAAAATTAATAATAATAATTTTTGTTAATTATATATTTTCTTTTTTAAATTAATAATTTTTTTAATTTTATTTAATTTTTAACAATATTTTAATTATTGATTAAAATTTTGATAATTTTTAAATAATTTTTAATATTTGTTAATAATAATTTTAATTAATTTTTAATAATTTTTTAATTATTAATTTATTGGTTAATATTATTTAATATTTATTTTTATTTATAATATTAATTAATATTTAAATTTTAAATTATAATTTAAATTAGTTATAAAATTAAATTAAATTATTAAAAAAAACTAAGTAGGAGGAAGCGAGACCCACTTTCTCGCTTTTAATTTTTTTTTTTTTTTTTTATATATACAAAAGTTTGATGGAAAAAAAAATCGAGATTCTCAATTTCCTTATTTTAAAAATAAAAACGAAAATAACCCTATTTGGGAATTTTTTTTTTCCAAAAAAAAAAAAAAAAAAAAAAAAAAAAAAAAAAAAAAAAAAAAAAAAAAAAAAAAAAAAAAAAAAAAAAAAAAAAAAAAAAAAAAAAAAAAAAAAAAAAGATCACATACTGTTGAAACATACAGGGAACACCGTCAAGAAGTTTGTGGACTAAAATGGTCAGCTTCGGGCCGGCAGTTGGCTAGTGGGGGCAATGATAAACTGGTCTTTGTACGGGACGGAGCTGCAGCATCTCCCAGAAAGTGGGTTCACAAGCTCGATCATCACAATACTGCTGCAGTCAGAGCACTTGCTTGGTGTCCTTTCCAGGCTAACTTGCTGGCCTCAGGTGGAGGTGATGCTGATGGTGGTAGTTGCATAAATTTTTGGGACACTCATACAGGATCTCACTCGAACTTGGTCTATACTGATTCGGAAGTCTGTTCATTGATGTGGAACAAGAACGAGCATGAGCTGCTTAGCTCCCATGGTTCTCCTCAAAATCAGCTCATTCTTTGGACATATCCGTCAATGCTGAAGAGAGCTGAGCTTACTGCCCATCAATCCAGAGTTCTTTATACAGCTCAGAGCCCTTTGTATTTTTTAAAATTTAAGAATCATGATATATAGCATTCTAAATTAAAAAGATTAATTTATGAAAAGAGAATAAATTTTAGAGTGTGGACATGTAATTTAATCATCTATATTTCAACACTCAAGCGTGCAATGTCACCAAATTCCTTCTTTTCTGGTTTTTGTTTCAGGTGGGTCCCCATCAACGACACCAACTGCCAACTGTCAGAAACTGCTACTACTCTTTTAGTTTTGTTGTTCAAACTTCGAACTGTCAAGTTTGATTTACAGGTTCAGAATAATTTGACTAATCAAATTTCCTACAGTTGGCAGTCTATATGATTACGTGTGCACTGGCGTCTAAGCTTCTCAAAATTGAATATCTTCTTCTGATATAGAAAAGAGTACAACGTTATATATAATATAAAGTTTTATCTTTTTAAAACTAAATTATTTTGTTTTAACATGATAGAGCAATCACATAAATGGATTTACATAACGGTAAAAATTTAATTGTCGTTGGTATAGAAATTGTGATCTATTGTATTTGTTTCTTCTGATTCAATTCTTTTCTTTTAAATCAAAAAAATAAAAATTCTTTCAAATTTTCAAAATATTTATAAATATCTCTTTAAAATTCAATTAAACACAATTAATTAGATTATTTTTTTAATATTGGATTTAATATTAGAAATAATATTGATATTGTTATTTTTATTTGAGTCATAAAAAAAGGGAAACTGATTTTTAAAAAATTAATTTTTGAAGTAAAATTTTTTTAAGTCGTCTTCAAAATATAATTTTTTTAAATCGTAGAAAATAACCAAAAGACCAAATAAAAAAAAAAAAAAAAGACCGGTCTGAGAAGTCGATTTCGGATGATCTTTTCCATCAAAATTTCCTAAATTTGATATCCCTCCCCGCTGAAGGAAAAAAGGGCATAAATTTGACGTGGTCAAAACTGGGAGCTGAAATTTTGAAATTTGTACGGCAACATTGCCATGAAACGAATCCACTGACTTTTCTTCCAGAGTCCAGACAAGAGTACAGGCAGATTGGAAATTTCAGACGATGATCCAACGAAAGAAGTACAGAGAGGCATGAGAGAGAGTGTGCGTGAAGATGTGTGTAAGTGTGTAGATAATGAAGTTGATGACAGCTAGCTTTTCTTCGAGACTAGCCAGCTAGCTTTTCTCACATCATTAGAAACAAAAAAAATATATATATATATGCTGAAGTAGTAAATCGGCTCTGGAAATAATGTCCGGGAAAAATATCATTTGAAAGCGATTGAGAAAATTTTTTGAAAATCAAATTTGAAAGTAAACTCTTAGCATCGTCTAAATAAAAACAACAAAATTAATATTATTTTAAATTTTAAATTCAATATTAAGAAAAAATAACTAATAATTAATTCTCATAATTTATAAATTTGCTTTCACCGAACCTCTTTCCTACCTTTTCTTCTCTAAATTGTCCTTTATGAAAAAGAAGAAGAGGAAAGAGAAAAGAGGGGGGTAGGGGGGGGGGGAAAAAGCTCTTCTTTTAACCAATTATACACACTCTGTCTCATCCCTCTCTGTACTTTCATCGTATAGGAAAACTGTCGATGGACTCAAGTCTACTTAGCGCCTATATTATAAGCAAGGCAAAAAAAAAAAAAAAAAGGAAAATGTCAACCCAACCTTAAATAGGCCGAAACTTTGTTCGAGCATCATAACCTAGCTTTGTGGTCAGGGCTCCCATTTCCTCCGATTCTCTTCTCATTGATGGACCCAACAACACGAACCTTGTTGTTACAGTGCTACAAGGAGATAAACCTCGAGATTCAAAGACTCGAGATACTAGTTCTCCCCATCGAAACCCAGGCATATTTCTCCATATTTTTGTACATTTGTTTCCAGTCATTCAACTTTCTTGCAATATCTAGAACATGGACCTTTTTCTACCCGATATTGGAGGGTTCTATTTTTTTTGGTCTCTCTCACTCTTTCTCCACTCTCTCTCATCCCCAAGCCGTGGCTCTTCTCATCACATACACCATTTCTCACTCCTCTGCTAATCCCTTCAGCCAATGTTGCTGGTGGGACCCATTCTCCATTTCCTTGTTTTCGATCGTTTTATTTTGCTCTGCTTTTTTCGACTCGATTTTTGAGTTTTATCGGATTCGGCGTCGGATTGAATTATACAGAATTAAGAAATACAAGATTTTCCTGAAAATTCGTAGGATTCGAAGTGAAGTTGAATTTTATTTCGAGCTAGTTGGGGTTAAAATTCTTGTTGGGGTGTGGGTTTCGGCTCTGTTGATTTTTACGGTGATTGTACTTTGTTCATGTCTTTCGATTCCATGCGCCGGTGTTATTCAAATGGAGGTAACCCTTTCTCCCTGGAGTCAAATTTTGTCCAGCACAATTCGTGTAATATAAAAACTTTGCCCTATTCTAGGATTTCAATAATTTACCAACAATTGCCAATTATTTTTCATTTTTCATTTTTCATTTTTTGGAGGGTTTTAATTTAAAGTGGTGAGCTTTACATAGGCTTTGGACCAGTATACAAGACGGAAGAATGGTAAAAATTATTTCTAAAATAAAAATGAGTTAAATTTTTATATCTAAGATGATTGAGATAAAAATTTAATATACCCTCATATATATATTTTTTAAAATTTTCATCTCACCAATTCGATGCTCTTTTGTCCCTTTCACTTTTTTCTCCTTTTATTTATTTATTTAATTATTATTAGCAACGATATTTCAAAAATCAATGAGAGGATCACATTTCAAAATCAATGAGAGGATCACATATCAAAGTTTGGACTTTTATTATGCAGGAATATTGCTCAAAAGGTCTGTACTCTTTTTTTTTTTTGGCCTGTACCATGAGAATGGTGAATGTTCCTGAAATGTGATGGACTTGTCAAAGCAACATGTTGGGCATTTCATTTTTCCCGTGGCTCACTCACATCAGTTAATGGATGCTTCAAAATTTGTAGGTTCCTCTTGAGTTGGTAACCGGCAATGGGAGTTTTAGAAGATACAAGAAGCTGTAGGCGTGTAGTACGAAGGAATTGCAGGGGGTTTTGTGTCACCGTAGCAACTTCAACTCCAAGCTGGGGTTTTTGGTCATCTGGATTTGGGCTTCTCTTTCCTTTTCACCATTCAGTAATTTGCCAGCATGTGGTTTCTTTTCTGGCTTACCCCTAGATGTATGTTCTAGTGAAATAAATCCCAATGAAGTTTTGCTTCGAAAATGGGCGGAAACTCAAAGAAAGAAGCTTCCTTTCAAGAATCGAAAGATGCCTTGAGCACCGTAGAGAAAGTAAATTATCTAGGGAGAATTAATATTTTCTTCCAAAAGAAAATACTAATTAAAGTTCTGGACTTTTTAACCCCTTGAATTTATTGAATTAAGAAGATGAAAAGTAAATATATATATATATATATATATATATATGTATAATAATGAGGTTGTCCCTTTATTATTTTACGATGCTGGATATATTCTTTGGAGACAAAAATGCCTTCTGCAATTCTATAATTGGGAGAGCAGAGAGGAGAGGAAACTTTCCATGGCCCTCTACAATTTGTGGAAAGCGAGGGAGGAGAGAGGAGAGAGAAAACATTATGCTTTCTTTTGAGGGCATTGACATTTTATCAAAGATAATTGGAGGATTCCAAATATTAAATATCATTTTCTTATTTTACTACTGTCGAGAAGCCCTTGAAAATCTATAATTGGAGAGACACAAATGCACGGAATCCATTTTTCTAAATTTCTGTTACCTTCCATCTTTGCCCAAAATGTTACGGAAAATAACCCTGGCATGGATTTTTAATTTCTGGGGTTGATGACATTTTCATTAACAACAAAAATATATTCAATGCTAGCTATTGACAAATTGATATTGACGTGAAAGGGAAATTAAACGTACTCATATTAATATCACATCAAAAAATAAAGAACAACCTTGAAATCAATATATGAGAAGAAGATTACTCGGACTAACAATTTTACAAAGATTTCCTCCCTTTATTCCTGGAATTTCCTCTTTTCAAATGCAACTGGTGCCGACGATCTCACGTGCGTCAATTCAAATTTACCCGTCAACAAGTAAACAAATTTCAAAAATATATTTTTGATCCATAAATGAAGTAGAGGCATGATAGATCACCTCTGCTTCCCCATTATGGCAACAACAAGGGAACTATTGTACAGATGCTACCAAGAAATGGAATCCAAAATCGATACCCAAGAATTCGAAATCCGACTTCACGAATCCAAAGCCCACAAATCAATCTTCTTCTTTCTGGCCTTCCAAGTTTCCATTTTCTACACAATCTGTCATCAATATACCTTCCTATACCCAATGTTAGAAGCCCTAGTTTTATATTCGCTCTCTCGCTCTTCTTCTCTCTCCTCTCCAGTCCTCACTAATTATCGTCTATCTCATCTCCCACTACCCATCTGTAGAACTGAATCAGTACTGCTGGTGGGTCCCACTCACCATTTCTCTCTTTTCTGATGTTCTGTTTTTCTCTGTTTTCTATGATACTATGCTCCGGTTGTATCGAGCTCGCGTTCAGTTGAAATTGTACAAATTGAAGAAGTGGAAAATTTTAAGGAAGATTTGTGGGAATGGAAGGGAAGATTTTGGGGGTGAGGAGCTTATAGGGGTGAAGTCTCTAGTGGGTGTTTGGGTTTTGTCTCTGATCTTCTTCTCGGCGATTATGCTTTACTCTTGTGTTTCAATTTCTTGTGACGGAGATGGTCAATTGGAGGTGAGATCTTTAGTCCCTTTATGGAATATAGTACATATGCTTTCTGTCTTAAGTGATTAATTTTTTGATATGTGGTAGTATCGGAATGGAAGTCATGGAATAGAATTGAGCATGAGATTCGACCTTTCTGATGAAAATATGATGGTGTTCATTTCTATTCTACGTCCCGTAATTATTCTTGTTCATGGCTCCAAACACTTAATAGCTTCTGTTTCTCCCTATTGTTTATAGAATTTACTTAAATTCAAAACTCCTGGGGAAATCCAAATTTAAGTTTTAGTACCATTAGTTTATCTTCACAACCCTTCAAGGAAAAGCCCCATTTTTCTTAAACTTAGGTTCTTGCGCGGTCTTCCAACCGGGGAATTCAACTATCTTCTCATGATAAATTCCACAGCAAGTTTGCTCTTGGTCCATCATGCCCCTCTGTTGGTTCCTCATTTTCTTACTTCTCTGGCTGCTTTCTTTGGTCTTGAGCACCTTTTATGCATAGCAGAAGAGAAAGTTATTCTTTTGTAGGTGTCTAATCTAGTTCAAATAATTGCAGGTACTTCTTGAGTTGCTTATGGGTCATTGGAGTTTCAAAAAATATTCGGGGAAGTTGTACAAATGCAGATCACTTGACTCAATCCCTTAGAATCATGACGGAATTGCAGACTGTAACTCTTACTGATGCCCTCAGAATCTCTGCTGCTTCTGCTGGTACTAAGCTCTTGATTTTAGATGGACATGAACTGAGCCTACTTTGTTCATGGTACTAGTGAGTTGATTCTTTTGTTTTCTGAGCAAAGCTCTTGTTATTCCAATATTTCATTATTCTTATACAAGGGGTAGAATTGGAGGGAGAGATATTTCGTAACAGGGCTTGTGGCTACAGTGTTTTTAACTTACTCTATATGTTGAAATCTTGTACGGTGATCTTTGTACATGATAACATCAATCACATAATCACAAAACCATACGATTGAACATCATTAACATCCTAATCAGATTCATGATTGACGGTCTAGTCAGTTGGGACGTGGATGATTAATTAGGGAAGGAGTCTTCATAATTAAAGTTTTTGTTTCTTAAGAATTCTTATTAATTTGGTTTGAAATCTTATTCGGTGGCGTTTTTGGTTCTCAAGAATTTTTATTGGGAGGCATTTTGGTTTTAGGATTCCTACTAGTCTTATGAAGCATTTTCTTAGTAGGTTTTATTTTTATTTTTATTTTTTTTTGGTTTTTAGTAATTATAGTCTAACTAGGTTTTCTAGTTTTAGTAAGAGTAGTTTATTTTTTTCACTTGTAAATATGAGGTCTCTCTTCATTGTAAAGCATTTCTCATTCATATCTTTCTTGATTAATACAATTGATTCTTAGACTTTTGAGTCTTTTCTATAAGTTTCTAGATTGAAAGTTGTTTATTTTTTGGGCGTAGTCAAATGCTAGTCCTTCATCACATGTACTCACTGTAGTAGAGTACTAGTCCTTCATAACATTTACTCTCTGCGTTAGTTGGCATTAGAGCAGGTTGATTTCACCTGTTTCAACATGTCAACTAATCTGGTTATAGCTGGCGGCGGCATTCTCATGATGAAGATCAAAGAGTTGAGACCTCTAGGTCGCCAGATCAAGAGGGGCCATTGAAAGTTTTGGAGAAGTGGATAGATCTTAGGTTTGAGCATATGGAATGATGTTTAGAAGAAATTGTAGATCAGTTGGATGCTCTAGAGATCGATGCCAACAGAAACAGGGAAATTGATTGATTTTGAGCCTGATATGACTTTGCTTATGTATGGCTTGTCGGTAGAACTGTTCTTGAATATCAACATAGCACCACATTTATGCGGAAGACTCGATCAAAGAAGATGATTTCTTTGCCAAGCCTAAGGGGAATGCCAGGTTTAGAAGACTTGAATAGGCGAAAGGGAGGCCAAAGAATTCTAACTAAAGGTAGAAATTTCTTGTTGTTCACAGAAATCTTAAAATTAAGGAATTTTTAGATTGGATTGCAGAAATAGACAGGTTTTTTGAGTATATGGAGATTCCAGAAAGCAAAAGGGTGAGACTTGTCACATGCCCATTTAATGGTGGCGCTTCACTATGGTGGGAGAGATTGCAATCCAAAAGGAATCGTTAAGGAAATGCATTGGTAAGTACTTGGTTCCGAATGAAACAGTGGATAAATTTCTTCCTCCTGATAATTAATAGATTTTGGACATTGCACGATCTTTAAGGTTGGTGGACGAGAAAGGGTTAGATGAGACCTAGAAGTTGAGTTTTAAATTCTGCAACCTCCTCAGGGACAATTTGCAACAAAAGTCTTTCACAAAGCCGATTCCTAATCGTGACAAAGAGGAAGAGCAATTGTTAATTGTTAAGAGGATTGGAGAAGCATATGGCTTTGTTGTCAAGCCTACCAATAGGTTTGAACCCTCTAGTGCATAAGAAGAGAAGAATACTAATTGTGAAGGTGTGTTCTTGAGGAGGCAATCGACAATCAAGAGTATTTGCTGCGGTGGTCTATGATAACCATGATTGAGTTTGGGATCAATGTCGATAGCAAAGAGGTTAGGGATTTGGAATTTTCAGCAAAGAGTAAAAATACTTATGCTAATAAAGCTGTCGATCTTAATCTTGTTGGTATCGTCTTTGACAAAGGGATAATATGTGAAATGGATTCTCCAATATTTGTCCAACATGAGATCTATGATGGGTTAGTAAAGAAGATAACTAGGAAGGCAAGAAATTGGATAATTTGTGACTCTTTTGATCTTGGTGTTCGCCAAGAAACCCATATGTATAAGAAGCACTATGATCAAGTCATTCGATACATTGAACATGGCGAGAGGGCTTGTTATGTCGAGCTAACAATTATGCAATTTGTAAAGGATGAAGTATTCAAGCATGTCATGTCACTTGGTAAGTTCAAAGTAACAGTGAGGATAAGTCGAATGCTTTATGCAGATACCTGTTTTTCAAGAGTGGTTTCAACAGAGGTTAAGCTTGTAAGGAATCAAAAGGTGAAAAAGTTAATACTTGGTATTCATTGTTCCCTTAAATTCTCCCTTAAATTCAACTCGAGGTCGAGTTTGTTTCAAGTGAAGGGGTCTGGCGCAGGGCATGTACTCAATTAGGACGTGGATGATTAATTAAGGAGTTTTGTTAATTAGAGTTCTTATTTCTCAAGAATTCTTATTAATTTGGTTCGAAGTCTTATTTGATGGAGTTCTTGCTTATCAAAAATTCATATTAGGAGGTAATTTAGTTTTAGGATTTCCAATGTTTTAGGAATTATTTTCATAATAGGTCTCTTTTGGTTTTTAGTAATTATAGTTTAACGAGGTTTTCCGGTTCTAGTGGTAGTAGCTTATTTTTTCACCTCTAAATATGGGTGAATCTTCATCGTAGAGTATATCTTATTTATTATTTTTCTTGATTAATACAATTGATTTTTAGATTTTTAAATCATTTCTATAAATTTCTGAATTGAAACTTGTTTATAGTTAGGGAGTAGTCGAGTGCTAGTCCTTCATCACGGCTACTCGCTGTATCAATGATTTGAGCATCATCAATGGAGAACATAATTGAAGAAATCAGAGAATTTGACTTTGCGTATACCATAAATATAGGGCATTCTCATGTATAGGAGGAGACATTGTCCAAACCTCAATACACAATTAAATACAAAGTTTCAAGTTTTTCCTTCCCCCCCACCCTCTAGAATAGTCTGTAGTATAGTTATCGGTAATGGAATAACAGAGTTGAATGATATATCTCTCTATTTTTAGGTACACATATATTTTGCCCTTAAATTTGTGTTGTCCATATTCAACCCTATTTTGAAACTCTTGTTTATTGGTCAATTTGTACCATATGAAGTCTGTTAATCCTGGCAGAAGTGTGGATGATATGAACTAAAATTACTTACGTGGTTTCCTTTGCACCCCCCCTCCCGGGGGGGGGGGGGGGTTTGCTCCTAGGCCTTTAGCTAACAACAAAGTGGTGAGGCATGTGCTTCATTAAGTCTCAAAAAGAAAAAAAAATGGGGGAGGGTGAGGGGCAGCAGTTATGATTTGAAGATGAGAGATGTAGAGATTGTGCAACTCAAAAGTAGAGGAGTGGTCAAAATCGCTGCTGAAATTCTAGCAAAGTAGGCAGCGAAAGAGCATTCTTACTCCAATCGCGCCCCCATTGGGCAAGTAAATTCAATTATGAAGTCTGAAGTAGTAGTCATTTACAATTCGTATGGGTTTGAATTTCTCAGAATCTAAGATGAGAACCGGAAACTACAGCAGTAGTTAAATGCGCAAAAATATAATTATCAAGATTTTGGTTCCTGTCTCCTTTGTAATCAAGGATAGAGAATTACGAGCCTATAGATCAGATCCTGTCCAAGTAAGGTCGTAAATATAATTATCAAGATATCAAGTAACAAAGAATCGGAGGGATTGGTAGCCCTCTTCCTCTTCCTTTCCCTCTAACTTGCTCTAATTACCCTCAGGTTATTCAAGCTACTACATGACACAACAAAAATTGGGTCTTGTCCACATTCTGGACCCAGTTTGCACAAAGGGCATCGAACTCAACCAAGGCACAAAACACGACGCATGAAGGGGTGAGTCGGAGGGTGTTTGGCTAAATATTTTAAACTGATTATAAGTTCTTAAAACTAAAATTTAAGGTGTTTTTGACATTTTAAAATGTTTAGAAGTTTATAAATTTATTAAAATTTGATATATTTTTTCAAAAAGAGATCATAAGCTCTAAAAAAGAATATTTTTATGATTACCTTAAAAAAAAACCTCTCCTTTTTTTATATCTTGTAAATTTTTTGAAATATAAATTAAATAAAATATTTTCATTCAATTTTATTATTTCACTTCCACTTTTTCCTTCCTTCAACTATTTAAGATAAATAAAACCTTATCTCACAAAGAAACCTTAGGTTGCTCTCGCATGATCTTTGTCTAGTACACTCCCGAAAGTAAAGAGGGTGGGAGTCGATGGTATTTCTCTATCCTTATTCTTTGGGACCTCCATTAGGTTTGATACCCCCTCTCTTCCTACGAGTGTTTGTTTCCTGATCAGAAAGAGTGGTTTAGATCCCAGGGCAAATTTATGAGATCAGGGCCTAATGGCAGAAAGGGAGACGAAGAGAGGAAGAGTGGTGATGGGACATGGTTCTAGACCAGTTGGACGGGTCAACTCCTGAAAGGCCTACACGAAAAGGCGATATAAGATAACTACCGATCGACATTCAAATATGACTATTTACCGAAGAGAATCAATCGTCCAAACCTCCCGAACGATAGGATCTCATTCGTCCCGCCAACCGAACATGACTCATCAAGTAAGGTAATCACCCTGATTGGATATTCAATCGTCAACCTATCCATCAAACGAATCTCGAAGACCCTTCATCGGTCAAACAACCAATCGGTAGCCAACAGCTCCAACGATTCTAAAGGAATGTCAAAGTACCTTAGTAACACCTATTTCCTATTTGAAAGTAGCATATTTAGGACCTTTCAATTAAGCAAATGACCCTACCGAAAAACGAAATTTTTCTAAATGATGAAAATCATAATCAGTTCGGAATATTGAATCCCCAAAATTTTCGGATCGGCTCAACAAAGAAAGTAGGGTTGAAACACTTCGGTGGCGCACGACTCTCACAGGTATAAGAAATCCCAAAAACCCTACAAATCAGGTACATTCTCTTGACCTCACACATCGGACGCTCTAATCATAGGGAACCACTCCCTTGAACTTTCAGTCTATTTTCTCTTTCTTTCGAAAATTGCTTTTCTGATTTGAACGTCGGAGTCTCCCCACCGAAACACCCTCTTGTGGTTTTTGCAGGTACTACATCCGTTTGACAACAGCCGTTTAAGTCTACGAGGAGGTAGTATCTGTAGAGTCGTAACCCACTTCTAACAGATTGGAGCCATCCGTGGGAAACAGACTAATTCTTCAAAAACTCATGACGATGTCTACTACAATCACCCCCAGCGTGGTGCTAGCCAAGAGAAGAAGGTCAGTCATAGGCTTTGATGATGATGATTTATCAGGAGTAGATCTCCACCGTGATGACATCATAATCGTTACCCTTAAAATAAAATCTCACATTGTGAAAGAGGGTTCTCATCGATCAGGGGTCCGACTGTGACCTCCTCGTCTGGGATTCCTTCTGCCAATAGGTCTCAATCCATCTCGACTCTTTCCACCTACCGGGTCCCTTAGAGGACTCTCAGATAAGTCCACCTATCCCAAAGGTGTTATTTACCTTCCCGTGACTCTCGGAAATCCCCCTAACCATGCGATCACCCAGGTCTTGTTCCATGTGGTGAAACTCTACTCTCCTTACAATGCTATCCTCGGAAGGCCTAGTCTAGATGAACTAGAAGTATTGCCAAGCACAAAACACATGAAAGTGAAGTTCAAAGCACTGCAAGATACGTAGCGATCTTGATTCTTATATCCTCTTTGCGGCTCAAGATGACTTCAGTCGAACCATCTGGATAGGGACCAACCTATCACCTTCCTTGCGAGAGACTTTAGTCGCCTGTCTACAGTGACATTCCAATGTCTTCACTTGGACCCTGAAAGACATGCCAGATATAAATCAATCCGTCATAACCCATAAGCTAACAGTCAATCAAAATTTCAAACCAGTGAGACAGAAGAAGAGGGTATTCACTCTCGAATGCTAACGCGCCATACAAGAAGAGGTTCAAAAGCTGTTAATGGCTGGGTTTATTCGGGAAGTCAAGTATCTTGAGTGGTTAACTAATATGGTTTTGGTAAAAAAAACTAACGGCAAGTAGAGTATGTGTATAGATTTCACCGATCTTAACAAAGTATACCCGAAGGATAGTTATCCACTCACCAATATCGATAAGCTCGTAAACAACTCTTCAGGACACCAGCTTTTAAGTTTCATGGACATCTATTCCGGTTACAATCAGATCAGAATGGCTCCCGAGGATGAAGAAAAGACCAGTTTTATCACCGAGTTCGACACATATTGCTACCGGGTTATGCCACTTTGGTTTAAAAAATGATAGAGCCACTTTCCAACGGCTGGTCAATATGGTCTTCAAAAACCAGCTAGGCAGGAACGTTGAAACCTATGTTGATGATATGTTAGTCAAGAGCGTCACTGCAAAAACTCATGTAACAGATCTTAAAGAAACCTTTCAGACATTGGAACGGTACAACATGCGGTTGAACCCGACGAAGTGTACCTTTGGGATCGCCTCTAGGAAGTTCCTGGACTTCATGATTACCAATCGAGGGATAGAGACCAACCCCGAAAAGATATAAGCGATGTTAGATATGACGCCTCTCCAGACACTAAAGGAAGTGTAACGTCTAGTTGGTCGAATAGCGGTTCTAAGTCGATTCATGTCCGGGGTTGGTAAGAAATACAAACCTATATTTGATGCGTTGAATAGATCTCGACGATTCGAATGGACATCTGAATGTCAGACAGCCTTCGAGCAACTGAAAGAATACCTGACGAAACCACTACTACTTTCGCGGCCTATCTGGGGAAGAGCTTTATCTGTATCTAGCTGTCTCTGAATGAGAACTTTGCTCTGTGATGGTAAGATGAGAATCGATTGCCCAGAAGCCAGTTTACTATATCAGTAGGATACTGAAAGAATCCGAGATCAACTGCCGACCAATCGAGAAGATAGCCTATACTTTGGTTATTTCAGTAAGGCGCCTTCAACCATACTTCTAGATCCATACCATTATAGTGCTTACTGACCAACCGTTGAAACAAATCATCCAAAAGAGAGACACTTCTGGTCGGCTTATCAAATGGAGTGTAGAGTTGGGTGAATTCGACATCGAGTATCGACCGTGGCCACCGATAAAGGGTCAAGCACTGACCGATTTTATCCTCGAATGTACTCTACCTAGGATGCCCGAAGAACAGCCTCTCGACCATCAAAAAGAGTGGTTGGTCCCATAATACACCATCCATGTCGGCGGATCATCAAATTTCTTAGGACGTGATGCCAAACTTATACTAGTGGGACCGAACGATTTTAAGGCAGAATACGCCATCCGGTTCGATTTTCAAGCCACCAACAACAAAAAAAAATACGAAACCTTACTAACAGGCTTTTGGATCGCCATTGACATGGGGGCACAAAACATCGGGGTACTCACAGACAGTCAGTTGGTCGTGAAACAAATTAAGGGGGTCTATGAAACTAAAGATCCAGTCATGGCTAAATATTTGAGTAAATTGCGTGAGGCGATGGGACAATTAGGTAAGGTTGACATCCAGCAAATCTCTCGGTCAGAGAATGCACGGATTGACACTCTATCGAAATTAGCTAGTTCCGATTCAGTTGCTTCTAGCCGAACAGTATACATCGAAAGCCTGTCATATCCCAACATCGACGAGCCCAAAGAGGCTCTTTCTATCGATCAGTCTCCTAGTTGGAAGGACCCCATAAAGGAATACCTAAGGCATGACCGCCTGCCAGAGTCCTCGAAGGAAACAATGAAACTGAAGTGAAAGGCAGCACACTACGCCATAATCGATGGAATTTTTTACCGAAAGTTATTTACTCACCCATATCTGCAGTGCCTAACTCTCGAAGAGGAGGACTATGTCCTCCGGGAGATCCACGAAGGGATCTATGGTAATCACTTGGGTACTCGAAACCTAGTTTACAAGGCTCTTCGTCAGCGCTATTACTCGCCAATCATGAAGGTCGATTCCGACAATTACGTAAAATGATGCGACAAGTGCTAACACTTTTCTTTAGTGCCTCAGCTACCTTCCACTAAACTCAACCCTATATCTAGCCCCTGGCCTTTTGCTCAATAGGGGATGGATATCCTCGAGTTGTTTCCCCCAGCCATAGGACAACGAAAATTCCTTATAGTAACAATCGACTACTTTACCAAGTGGGTGGAAACCGAGCCTTTGCCTCAGATCACAGCAGCCAAGGTTCAATTATTTGTGTGGACTCATATTGTCATCCGGTTCGGTGTACCACAAGTCCTTATCACAGACAACGGGAAACAATTCAACAACAAGCACTTCCGGGAGTTTTACGAAAAGCTCGAGATTCATCGGTCGCTCACCCACAAACTAATGGATTGGCTGAAACAACCAACCGAACGATCCTACAAGGATTAAAGATGATGCTAAGGGCAGTGGGCCAAAGAGCTCTACGGTATGTTCTGATCATATCGTACTACACCCCGAAGGGCAACAGGAGAAACACCATTCAGCTTAACTTATGGAAGCGAGACAGTCTCACTTCGGGTAACTCAATACGACGCTGGGCAAAATGAATGTATCCTGCGTGAAAGATTGGACTTGCTCCCTGAGTTACAAGAAATCGAATCGGCACGAATGGCAGCCTATTAGTAACAGATGGCACGATATCATAACCGCAAAGTCAAGAACCGAACGTTCAGACTTGGCGAACTGGTACTAAGAAAGGTGGAAGCTACTGATCAACCCAGGGGCAAACTCTCTCCTAACTGGGAAGGCCCGTATCAAGTACATTCCGTGGTCTGACCAGGGACTTATTGCCTCGACAATCTAGACGGATCGACAATGTTTAGGACCTGGAACTCAGAAAACCTATGCATATACTATCAGTAAACTTTAGAACTATCTAAAGGTTAGAGGAACCAGTCCAGAGAGAATTAAGCGATTTTTCTTGTCGCTCGGAGGGCCTTAGTCATCTAGTCCTGTCATTCGTACACGTCATCAATAGGGGATGGAACTCCCCGAACGGGTGAATGCGACCCTTATAAAAAAATTTCCTATCGCTCGGAGGCCCTTAGTCCCTCAGTTCTTGTTGTTCGTACACGTCGTCAATAAGGGATGGAACTCTCCGAACAGGTGGACGCGACCCCCTGTCTATAAAATTCCTATCGCTCGGAGGGCCTTAGTCGCCCAACTCCTATCGTTCGTACATGTCGTCAATATGGGATGGAACTCCCCGAACGGGTGAACGCGACCCTCTATCTAAAAAATTTCGTATCGCTCGAAAGGCCTTAGTCGTCCAGATCCTATCGTTCGTACGCGTCGTCAATAAGAGATGGAACTCCCTGAACGGATAGACGCGGCTCCCCTGTCTAAAAATTTCTCATCGCTCGGAAGGATTTAGTCGCCCAGCTCCTATCGATCGTACGTGTCGTCAAAAAGGGAATGAACTCCCCGAACAGGTGGACACGACCCTTATATCTAAAAAGTTTTCCTCTCGTATGGTAGGCCAAAATCGCTCAGCCCCTATCGGTTGAATGCATAAGAGATGGAGTTTCCTAAACGAATGAGCACAATCCCTCAACCTAACTACCAAACATCTGGTGGCTCGAAAGGTCAAAATTACTCAACATCTCAATATAGAGTCTGAAAGTAGGAGCGGATCTACTATAACGAGAGTTGAAGAAAACGCATAGCCAGACAAGAGAACAAAAGATGACAAAGAAAAAATGCAAGTAACTAAAGCATAACCTTTTATTTTAATTATAAGTTAAAATATTTTATTCATATTAAATTTGTGTTCCAAACTTTTGTAAAACTCATTCCTTATTATGCGATGACATGGTATGGTTAGAAAAATTCTGTCTAGTGATAAATACTTATCTAAGGAAATGGATATTTAAGTAAAGACAAACGAACTCAACTTCTTTCTTAGAAACTTTCTTAATGCTCTCTACTATAGAATAGATTTGAGTTGAAATGAAGTGAGATTTGCAAATTTATATAATTGTAACTACAACTGTCTTATACTTTACTTTTTTAAAATAAGATTTTATCATCACCTTATGAGTTATTTCTCAAAATATTGAGTATTTTGATAAAAATTATTTTTATATTGTGAATTTGAAAAGTTTATCAAAATAGATTTTGTCAAATACCATTTTCTGAAAATTCATTAAAGGTTTGTTGCCATTGAGGTCAATTAGGGTTTTAGGGTTTCAGAAAACCTCGACTTAAGTGAAAATGGAAACTTTTGTCTTCACATTAGGGCTTTAGGGTTTAAGATTGAAGTTGTATTTTTGTTAATAATAATTGGTTATCCTTTTAATATTAGATTTCCAACATAGTGTTTTTTTTATTGGTTATGATGATATATAAAGTGAGTATGGCTGACAATCGGGTTAAGAATCTTGCTCCATTAGGGCGGCAAAATTATAAAAGGGGAAAATGAATTTGAGTACAATATACCCCCCCAAAAAGGGTATTGTGGTTGATAGTAAAATTATATGTCGACAGTTAATAAAACTTCAACACTACAAAACAAGAATTGATATTACTCAATTCAAGTTGAAAGTTTGATGTCAATATCCTGTTCAGGAATATGGGGAGTCACTTAGTTATACCTTGATACTAATTGAGCATGATGACTTCTTATATAAAGTGTTATCAATTCCAAAATATTTTCTCGGCCTCAAATCCGTAGAGTTATTTTTAGAGCTAGATCCCAGGTACCTGGAGAGACACATGAGGTGGGTTGCTCAAGTGTTGTCGAGATTTTGAATGTTGCATTATAAAGTGAGTTTTTGAATGAACAATTGAAAGTGTGGTTAAGGGTAAACACTATTCGGTTAAAACTGAAAAACTATTTTCTCTAAACTGTTTTTAATATTTTTGGTGGTTTATTAGGTATTCAATTTGATTTTAGATAAAACTGAATTTTAATTTGATTTATTTGGACGGTTATCGGTTTTAATATTTTTACTTCAGTCAAATCGAATTAATTAAATTAATTAAAAATATTATATATTTTTTTAAAATAATTTTTGTTTATATGAATATTACTACAATATTATAATTAAAAATTAAAAGAGAAAAAATATCATAATTAATAAAAAATTTTAGAAAAGAAAAAATATAAAAAAGACAGTGTACAATTAATAAAAATTTTCAATTTCCACCTTTTGATTTAATTTTTCTATTATCAATGTGAGTATTTTAAAAAAGAAAAAAATTAGAAAGAAGAGTATAAAAATAATAAAAATTTTTTAATTTCCACATTTTGATTTGACTTTCTATTTTTAGTATGACTATTCTAAAAGAGAAAAAATTTAAAAAGAAAAATACATAAACAATTAATGAAATTTTTTAATTTCCACATTTTGATTTGACTTTTTTTATTTTTAATATAACTCTTTCACTCCCAAACTTGAAACTCCCTAGGGATGACATGGAGATGACTGGAAATAACATCCAATTTGAAGTTGCAAAAGAATTTTTGATTTCTCAGGAAGCTCTGGTTGTTAATCAAAATGAAGTGAGTCAATAATTTGTTTAATTTGGATAACCAAACCAAATTAACCATATAATTTAGTTAAATAACTGATTGGTTTTTAATTTATTCAGTTAGGTTATAGTTAGGAAAATTGTATAATCGAATTAAATTAGTTATTTTAATTTTTATCATTTCAATTACGGTTTAACAAAATACTTAACCCTAAGTGTGGTCAGTGCTAGGACATACTCTCAGTTTATGAGAGAAGCATTCGATAGCAGAGTAATCGAAGATGAATGGGTCCAATATAGGGCAACATTGACAAGTGATGTCATTGTTCTGCCTCCCAACTATAGTGCTATGTCCGACCATGTAAATGACTCCAAGCAGCTCTGTAATAGCAGACATAACTCCAATCCCGTAGAGACATTTATCGATGTCAAGGATGTCGAACTAGATTTGGGTGTTGACGGTAATGACATGAGTGATGGAATGGAAGAAGGAGATTGTATAGTTCCAGGTAATAATGAAATGGGTGAAATTCCATATCTATCTAACATGAGTGAAGGAGAGAATGTGATTGATGATTTTAATGTTATAATTGATCAATATAGGAAAATGATCAGACGTCGATTCTAGAGGTTGGCATGGTTTTCGAAACAAAGGAGGGGGTTTAGCATGCAATCAAATGCTAAATAATACGAGAGCATATATTCTATAGAGTTTACGTTTACGAGAGTTCGCCAACCTCCTGCTTTGTTCGGTGTTCCTTCTATACCTAGAAAAATTACTTATGACATTTGTGGGTTAAGAAGAAAAAGAGTTATGCCTTTTTTTAGATTACTAAAATGAATTTAACACACTCTTGCTTCACCAAACAACCTGTAGGAGATTACTTGAATGTGGACTCCAATATCATAGGCCAGTTGTTACAGAGCCATGTGAAGGAGAATGTTCTATACAAGGTCTGTGATGTTGTTGAAGATGTGAGAGCTTATGGTGTTGATCTGTCATGCAAAAAGGCCTAAATTGGAAAGTAGAAAACCAATAGCTAGTATACGGAAATTGAAAGACTTCGTACACAATATTGCCATAGTTAATGACTGTTTTACAAGTAATTTAAGCCGGGCACAATCGTTGATCAGAGGTACTCTGACTCGTTTGGAGTTTCTCCAAGCACATTTCGGTCAGTATTCTGGGCCTTCAAACTCTGTATTGATGGGATCCAACAATATAAGCCTATGATTACCATTGATGACACTTTCCAACATAGCAAGTATAAAGAGAAAATTCATATTATCGTTGGCTCTGATACTACAAATCACATTTTTCCATTGGCTTTTGCTATAGTCATGAAGAGATTTTAGTGAACTGCTCATGGTTTTTAAATAACTTGAGAGTTCACATTATCGACAATCGTCATGGGGTTTGCATCATTTCTGATAAGGCACCTAGAATTCTCAGGTCTATCGAGAGGGATTTGAATTTATAACCATTATTTGTTTACCATTGAATTTGCTTGCGACACTTAAAGGCAAACTTTAGCAAGGGGTTCCAAAACACACCGTTAATGGAATTGATACATAGTGCTGCTGTAGCTCACCAAATTTAGAAATTTGATGCAGTGATGAACAAGATCAAAGAATTGAGTGAGCCTGTATATTAATGGTTAATGGATATTCCACTTGACAAGTAGACTATGTTTTACGATGGTGGACGACAATGGAACAACATGATGGCAAATAAATTAAAGAGTTTTAATAGGGAGTTGAAAGGGGCCAGAAAGTTATCGATCATTACATATGTCCAGATGACACTAAATCGTATGGTTACATATTTCAATAAATATCAGAATGAAGCGAAAAGATTATCTAAGTGATGGGAAGTGATGGCCAACGATCATAATGGATAGAATGCTCCAAAACGAGTAGAAGTCCAAATACCATCAAATAATAGGGCAGTAGGGGTGTACAAGGTAATTATCGGAGTTCATAGGGTAAAGGTGAGAAGGAGCACAAAGTCGTTTTCAATGAATGTTTCTGTACCAGTGGCAAATTCGAGATATTTAAACTCCCTTGCTCCCATATATGAAAGGTTTATGAAATCATGGGACGTTAGATCATTAGACTTGTTGACAACTTTCATAATTCACAGCAGATGATCCTTACGTATGACAGCAGACTTCATCCCTTAGGACTCAAGGATTGCTGGCCCCCATCTTTGTTTCATTTAGTGGTCAATGTTTCATGTCTCAATCATCAGCCAGGATGACCACGAAGCATGAGGATTAGGAATGAGATGGACAGAAAAAGGAATCAACGTTGCAAGGCCCGTGGTGAATAAGGCCATAAACGAAACAATTGTCCAAATATGGAACGACTGAGATTGAAGGCCTACTTAAACCAATAAATAGCTTCATTTTCATGTAAAGAACGATTTGAAATATAGTGAATGATTTAATGTTTATTGGACCTTATAAATGATTTTGACGATGTAATGATGGATTTGATGTTTTATAACTTTTGGGGCCATAACCGAAACAATTTATACTTTTGGGAAGAGTCTAAGATAGAAAAATTTAAATTGAAAAGTTAATCGATTGGTGAAGACATTTAATGTGGATTAACGATCAAAATTCAAGTCACTATCTACCTCAACGACTGGATTTCGTTTGCTTATAAATACAAGCATTGAAGAAGAAGAAGTTAAAGTAATAAAAGAGAAAGCATCTGAGCCTCACAAACAAGGTGGAGTTGTGTGAAGTGTTTGAGAAAAACACTAGAGTATAAAATCATTAATAAAAGTGAACTTTATTATACAAGTGATTTTGAGAACATTGAACTATTTTATTTGTTTTGCAGATCTTGACAATGGCAGGAACTGATTATCTAGACTTACAGTTGGATCCACATGACACCCGTGTATTGTACCTCCAGGCGACACATTGCTCCCAGCATATCTAGGAGATTAGGAGCAATATCTCACTGAATGTCTGCCACTCAGATCATGGATTTTGGTCTGTCCGCCAATTGGACGTTCATTACAGCATATTCTACATTGTGTCGACTCTATAGGGTCTATCGGTGTGGTCACATCCACCTTGACCATCCACTTATTACAGTATTGGTCGAACATTGAAGACAAGAGACACATACATTCCATTTTCCTATCAACGAGGCCATAATTACATTACAAGATATGGAGGTCCTATGGGGATTACCTATGGATGGAGAGACAATCATCAGCCTTGATTTTTAACGTAGCTTAGCTGAGTGGCAGGTGATTTATCTTGGCGTTATGGATTTCATTCTCGAGCCCGATGATTTTAATGGCAATCAACTTAAGTTGAGGGCTCTAGATTTTCAACCCCTACACCCTAATTCTAAGTGGGCAGCTATCTTATTTCAAGTGTTAGGGCACATTATACAGTTGTTGGGCAATCTAATAGGAGACAAGTCAGGGTCGAAGATGAAATTAATGTATTTAGAACTGCTGCAAGGCATAGCAATAGCCAATTGATTTAGTTGAGGCAGTGCAGTGTTGGCTACGCTGTACAGAGATTTGTGTCGGGTGTCTATTGACAGGATAAGGCAGATAACGGGACCACTTCTGCTTCTACAGGTACAATATCTTATTTGAAAACTTGTTCTCTTTCTTATATATATATATTTCATCTCTAACTTAAATTTTTGCATTTGTGACCAACTATGGGCATCGGAGAGATTGCCCATATTCACACTGGTCTGGCACCTTATGGTTGATATTACGCCGACTACACCAGGCTTGCTAAGCGAGCTAAGAGGATCACTATAAGTTATAATTACATTAACATATAGCAACATATATATTTCATTGTCACTTTCGTATCACTAGTTATTTATTTTGTGATATTCCAAAATAGATGGAATGTTCCGTGCAGTTTTATTGACATAGGATCACATATCCTCCAAAGTTATAGAGATCAGATGGACTATATGAGGGGGAATGAGATAATTTAACTTATTATGTGCATGACTATCATATTACAATGCATTCTTCTAGTCATTTTATTACTATATATTCAATTGACATTTTTTTTTTTAGTTCATCTGAATTTCATACTCCGAGTTGAATTTAGATGCATTGTTGTTTATTATCGATAGGGTTACGACATTTGGTGTGCATTTGTACCGCTCATTTGCTTTGGCATTGTTTAGTATCATATTCCAGAGAGGATAATTTGATAGTTTGGTATCCAATAAGGCATATCGGTCGATACCGATACCGGACCAAATTTGCATCATATTGAACGGCGTGGAAAAGTGGGTTAGGATTGGAGGACCACTCACGCAACCCATGTACAAAGATGGGAGGAACATCAAGATTACATTGTCGATAGAGACCCGTTTTATGGTTTTGTAACGATGAGTCCGAATTACATGTCATGGTATCGCATCATCATGTGTACCTACGTATGCAATCCGACACATCATTGTTCAATCGGTTTTCAGCCTATGCCATCACAGTTAGAGATTCTTATAAGTTTAAATAACTTAACTATTTTTATCAAATCCTTTCTTTTTTCAGTGATTATCTGTTTAACATTGCATTCATTGTAGGGTTGATTTGTGGAGCACATGTACCATATTGCGAGCGACATGCTGGACTCCAATGCAACCAATTCTATAATTACCTAGCTTAGAAACTTAGCGACACTTGCATTAAGAGTCTTTCGTGATGATCAAGCCTTGACCTCTGCACAACTAGACTGTACGGGTTATCTATCTCCATTAGGATAGGCGGATGAAGACGATGCGGTACAGATACCCATCGGCTCTACATATCCGATACTTAGTCCATCTACACCTCCTACGACGTGACTAATGATGACCCTTTACTCAGTGTCCCTCCATGCATGGATGTGTACCACCGGTGTCGTAACAGATTATCTCAAAATATGGAATCGGAGCTAATAATACCCTCCTTCAATGACACTACCTAGACATCTTACAGGCAGGTCCTCGGCCCATCGGATGTCAACCCTGTAAAAATGCTGGTCGTCCTCCTTATGGAACTTAGGATTGATGTCTTAGTTTTTATTTCTTTATATACAACTCAATTCCGTATATCTATGTACTTTTTTTTTCATTTCATTATCAAATTTGTTATTCACAGTAACGACAAAAAGGAAATTTTTATTCAATGAAGGATTCACTTGAACGTTAGAGAGAAAAAGAAAAAGCCAACATGAAAAAGCATAAGGGTCAGTGAGATAAAATGGACTAACTTCAAGCTTGAATGAGAAACACAATGACACGGGTCACCCTAGATTTTGGAATGACAAATCTTAATACTATCCTCAAAACAAGTCTAATTGGAGGGCACGCTATTACAAATCTACGGTAGGAGAAACCCTGGACTTGACTCTCTTTCAATGATCCGAATACCCAAATTAGTCACTAATTATGTTAAGAGTATTTAATATTTTTTAATATTATATGTTTTTTTTTTAAAAAATATTACTATCTTTTATATTTAAAACTTATTTCATTGTCAAAATTTTGAGTCAAAGTATTTTTAACTCAATTTCTTGAATTGACTTCATTTTCAATTTTTTTAATTTATTGTTAATTTCTCAAATTTGTTGCAAAGTTGATTTCGATTGTTTCAATATAACAAAAATTAACAAAGAAAATTCACCCCATTTTTAAAATTTCACAAATGGAAACAATTCACTAAATTGAAAATCCAAACAAAAAAGTTAAAAACTTCACTAAACTTTTAAGAATTTAAAAAAATTAATTCACTGAAACAAAAAATCACTAAAAATTATTCAATTTTTTTATTTCCAAAATCGATGTCAATTAAATAAAAATCAAAAACAAAAATAAATAATAAATCCAAAATAAGTTAAAAATTGTAAAATAAGTAAAAATAAAAATAAAAATAAAAATAGAAATAAAAATAGAAATAGAAAGACAAAAACCTTGCCCTGGCATATCAATCCTTTCTCATGTCTAGAAGCATTCCCATGGAACCCCCCCCACCCTCCTTTCCCCCGGGGGGGGGGGGGGTTCCCATGGGCATAATAGTCCTTTCAACCTTGTGAACACAATAATCAAGCACTTTATTCTCTTTTTGTCACGGTCCACGGTGATCTTTCTCTTTCGCTACATCAAATCACGAGTCTCTCCCCTTGTTAATAATGTACACGCCCTTTCGAATTTTCCAAATCGACTGGGTTTTAAGTCTAATTTTTGTAATGTCAATTATGTCAAAATCAATTTGACAATCTCGATTTCTTGTTTTTCTCCAAAGTTTAAATTAAAAATGGGGTGAGAGTGACCGCCCAGACACGTGTTACACCCTCTAAATGATTCTTTTCCCCTCCATCCTTCTTTCTTTCTTTCTTTTTTTTTTTTTTTTTTTTTTTTGTGCAGTGAGGTCCATTCCATTTTCTTTAGTTCTTTTTTTTTATTCATTCAAGTCCATTTTTTATTACTTGATTTTTTCATTGGATTCTTTTTCTTTTTTTTTTCAGACCCAATTTTTTTCATTCAGGTCCTTTCTCATTTTTTTTTATCTATATATCTATATATTTTTTATCCTTTTCTTTTGCATCAAGATCCTTTCCATATTTTTTTTAGATTGCTATTATTTTTGCATCTAGGTCCTTTTCTTCCATTCAAGTCCATCCTCGTTTTTTTTTTATCCTTTTTTTTCATTTATATCATTTTTTATATTTTATTTATATATCTATATATAATATAAAATAAAAATACTTAAAGAAAGTGATCGTCCCATACTTTTTCTTTTATTCAAGTCATTTTCTTTTTCGTTCAAATCTTTTCTCTTCTTTTTGACCCCTTGTTTTTCGTTCGTGTCTTTTTTCTTTTTATTTTTTACCAAATTTTGTTTTTTACTTAAATCTTTTGTTTTTTGAGATATAGGGTTTTTCCCTTCTTCTTCTTTTTTTTAGCCTCCAACCCCCACGAGACCCTTTTTTCCTTCAACTTTTTTTTTTTTTTTGCAGTGAGGTCCATTCCTTATTTTTTTTAGATCCTAATTTTTTCTTTTTCTTCAACCAGGTTCTTTTTTTTTTCCGTTCAAGTCTGTCCTCTTTTTTTGACCTGGTTTTTTCATTCGGATCTTTTCTTTTTTTATTTTTAGACCTAGTTTTTTTTTCATTTAGGTCATTTCTTTTTTTTATTTTTTATCTATATATATATATTTTTTTTTATCCTTTTTGGTATCGAGATTATTCCCATATTTTTTTCTAGACCCCAATTTTTTTTCCCATCCAGGTCCTTTTTTCCAGCTCAAGTCTGTCCCCTTTTTCGACCATTTTTTTTATTTGTGTCCCTTTTTATTTTTTTATCTATATATCTATATATTATATATATATCTATATATAATATAAAATAAAAACTCTCAAGGATGTAGTTGTCTCATACTTTTTTTCATTTAAGTCATTTTCTTCGTCATTCAAATCCTTTCTCTTTTATTTTTTACTTTTTTTTTGTTCGAGTCCTTTTTCTTTTTATTTTTTACCTGGTCTTGTTTTTACTAAAATCTTTTGTTTTTTAGGACATAGATTTTTCTCTTCTATTTTTTTTGGCCCCACTTGTTTAAATATAAAAGAAAAAAACGAGAAGGGTTTTAGTCGTCTCATATTTTTAGGAGCCAATATTTTTTTTTTCATTACAAATCCTCCCTCTTTTTTGATCATTTTTTTATTCGGATCCTTTTTGTTTTTAATTTTTATCCAATTTTGTTTTTCGCTTAGTTCTTTTATTTTTTTGAATGTAGATTTTTCCCCTTTTGTTTTTTTTTTCCACTTGTTGACGACAATATTTTCTCATAAACTTGTTTTTGAGTTTGAATCCTTTATTTTTTTTTTATCCATTCTTTTTCATTTAGGTCATTCTTTTTTTGATATAGTTTTTTTCCTTTTGGTTTTTTTTTTGGCCCCACTTATCCATAGCACACTCATATAGTTGCCTCTTTATTTTTAAACCACAGTTTTTTTTTTAAATTGAAGACCTTCTTTTTTTATCCAAATTTTTTTATCCAATCTCTTCCTCTTTTTATTTTTTTACCGAATTTTTTCCTTAAATCCTTCTTTTTTTTATATATAAATTTTTTTTCTTTTTTGACTCCACTTATCCATTTAGGTCCTTATTCTTTTTTCAGACCCAGTATTTTTTTTTCTTGAATCATTCGTCTTTTTTGAATATAGATTTTTCCCTTTTTTTTTTCTTTTGTCTTACGGATTATCATCTTTTTATTTTTAGATCATAATTTTTTCCTATTAAAGATCTTATTCTTTTTTTTTAACCATTTTTTCTTTTTATTTTTTTATCCATTTTTTCTTAAATCCTTCATTTTTTGGGACATAGATTTCTTCCTTTTTTTTTTGGCTCCACTTGCCCATTCATGTCCTACTCTTTTTTTGTCTTTTTTTTTTTCATTTGAATCTTCCGTTTTTTTAATATAGGTTTTTCTCTTTTTTTGACTCCGTGGATTATCATCTATTTATTTTTAGACTATATATTTTTTTTAATTCAAGTTTTTACTCTTTTTATTTTTAACCCCTTTTTTGTTAAATTATTGTCTTTTTTGACATAGATTTTTTCTCTTTTATTTTCTTTTTTTACCCTACGGATCGTCATTTCTTTATTTTTATTACTTTTTACTCCACTTATTATATTTTTTAATTTCATTCGTTAGTCTTTTTTAGAATTCCAAATGTTAGACTCTTTTTTTTCCTTATCGCCAATATTTGTCACATTTTTCATTGATTTTGACAATAATTTAATTTAAATATTGAATTTATTATAGATCTAACAAATGTTTGAATAATGAAAAAATACAATTCACATCTTATAGGCACCCTTCGCTAACCCGTTCAAGTCCGTCCTCTTTTTTTTGTACTTTTTTTTCACTCAGTTTCTTTCTATTTTATTTTTAGACCCAATTTTTTTTCATTCAGATTCTTTCTCTTGTTATTTTTTAATCTATACATCTGTATATTTTTTATCCCTTTTTTTGCATCTAGGTCCTTCCCATATTTTTTCTAGACCCCAATATCTTTTTGCATCCAAGTCCTTTTTTCTGTTCAAGTCCATCCTCCTTTTTTTAGACCTAGTCTTTTTTTATTCGTGTCCTTTTTTTATTTATATATCGATATATTCTATATATTTATATGTAATATAAAATAAAATCGTTTAAGGGTGTGGTCGTCTGATGGATTTTTTTTTTTATTGGAGTCATTTTATTTTTCATTCAAATCCTTTTCTCTTTTTTGACCTTTTTTTTGTTCCGCTCCTTTCTCTTTTTATTTTTTTACTCCGTTTTATTTTTCACTTAAATCCTTTGTTTTTAGGAACATAGTTTTTCCCCCTTCTATTTTTTTTTTTTTTTGCCCTACTTGTCTAAATCTAAAAGAAAAAGGGTGAAGGGTTTGGGTCGTCCCATATTTTTGGGACCCAATTTTTATTTTTTTCATTCAAATTCTTTTTCTTTTTTGACCCATTTTCTTATTCAGGTTCTTTTTCTTTTTATTTTTTATCCAGTTTTGTTTTACGTTTAGTTCCTTCATTTTTTTGATATAGGTTTTTCTCATTTTATTTTTTTGTCTCACTTGTTAACCATAATTTTTTTTTTTGTTCATGTCCTTTCTCTTTTTTATTTTAAACCTGGTTTTTTTTTTGTCCGGATCATTTCTTTTTTTTTTTTTATTTTTTTTACCATTTTTTCATTTAGGTCATTCTTATGGTTTTTTTCCTTTTGTTTTTCTTTTTTTGTCCCACTTGTCCATGACGCACTTATATGATCGCCTCTTTATTTTTTAGACCACTGTTTTTTTTTAATTAGACCTTCCTTCTTTTATCCAATTTTTTTCATCCAATCCATTTCTCTTTTTATTTTTTTACCGGGTTTTTTCTTAAATCCTTTGTTTTTTGGGACAGATTTTTTTTTCCTTTTTTGGCCCCACTTATCTATTCAAGTCCTCATTTTTTTTCTAACACATTCTTTTTTTTTTTTTTTTTGCTTGAATTTTTAATCTTTTTTTGAATATAGGTTTTTCTTCTTTTGTTTTTCTTTTGTCCTATAGATTATCATTTCTCTAGTTTTAGACCATGGCTTTTTTTTCCATTAAAGTCCTTATTCTTTTTATTTTTTACCCTTTTTCTTCTTGAGTCCATTTTTCGGGACATAGATTTCTTCCTTTTTTTTGGCTTCACTTGTCCATTCATCTGCTGCTCTTTTTTTTTTTTTTACCTGGTACTTTTTTGTCCATTTGAATCTTTCGATTTTTTAAATATATGGTTTTTCTCTTTTTTTGGCCCCATGGATTGTCATCTAGTTTTTTAGACCATAGTTTTTTTTTTTTAATTAAGTTCTTACTTTTTTTTGACCCATTTTTTCTTAAATTATTGTATTTTTTACATAGATTTTTTTCCTTTTATTTTTTTACTCTACGGATTGTCATCTCTTTATTTCTATTATTTTTTTTAACATCATTCTTAGTCCTTTTTAGAACTCCAGTGCTTAGTCTCTCCTTTTTTTTTTCTTGTCGCTAATATATGTCGTATCTTTCATTGATTTAGATAATAGTTTAATTTATATATTGAATTAATTATAAATCTAACAAGTGTTTGAATAATGAAAAAATATAATTCACATCTTGTGGGGACCCTTCAATAGCTCTAAGTATGAAGAAATAAAAAAAAAAAAAAAATAAAACTAATGAGTGTGGTCATTCTCTCACGTGCCCAACATGTGATTTCTCTTTAAAAACATTAAAAAGTTGTCTGAACTTGTACTCTTCTCTACTTTATATTTGTTCGTCATTTCCGTCTTCCGCTTTACTTTTAAGATTTAGATATCTCTTTTGAACTCTGGATCTGACCACATTTAAGTAATATAAGTATCAAAGGTAAGATTGATACGAATCGTTTTGCTCTCAAAGTTTAAAAACTCCTAAATCTGTTAAAAGAGTTTTAAAATTATCGAAATAATATATTACAGTCGAAATCTTAATAATTTGAATTGTGTTATCTATAATTTGATAATTAAATTATGAACCTGATTAGTTATAATTATTTTTAGCTATTTCTTTTCGTCACACATACCACGCAACGCGCGGTGTGTCCTCAAATTGCTAGTTTTATGTAAACACTCGTCTTGTAGTGAAGTGCGGACTGAGATGAAGTGAAGGTTAACAAAATCCTCTTCAAAGAGGAGATTATCAATCTCCATATCAATAATTTTGGGAAAAAAATACCACATTTATATAATTTTTGAAAATTTTATAATATTTTGAAAAATAAAACCAAAAAAAAAAAATCCCTTCCGAAGGTCAAAAGTTTGAATTATGGGTTCAGATAATGATACAGCTAGCTTTTCACACACTCACAATTTGCTTTCGCCTAACCTTTTTCTTCCCTAAATCGCTATGAGAAAAGATTAAGGAAAAAAGTGACTATATTTTTTTCATTTGGAAATAGAAAAAAAGAAATAGATTAATTTTTTATCACAAAAATTTTTTATCTAAGAGTGAGAAGAAAATGAGAGAAAAATTTGATTGACTCTAAATTTTTAATATACTAAATTTACCTTTAAAATAGTGATAAACAAATATTTAATTTTTGATAAATCTCACATCAAATCTTTTTTTTTTTAAACTTCCGAACAAAATGAAAAAAAAATCATCATTTCTCTTTCTTTCTTTTCTTTCCTTTTCTTTTCGAGACTCCCAAACCATGTGTTAATGAAAGAGACGGAGAAAGAAGAGAAAAGTGAATAGAGAGAAAAAAAAAAAAAAACTCTTCATTGAACTCAAATATAATTTTGATGTTGAAAAATTACGTTATTTTCACATTAGATTAAAATTCTTAAAAAATATTATAAGATTATAATTAAAAGCAATCAATAAAAACTTTTTATCAATATATCCAAACACAACCTAAATAATTTTTAAATCCTTAACTTCAATATATTTATTAGTGACGTTTCAAAATTTATACACAGCTTGCTTTAATATATAAATTTACATAGAATTATTTATAAATTATTATATATGGGTCATAGACTTTTAGTCATGCATATATGTATAACTTACGTTCTCACATGTTAAACAAATATAATAATTATTATTTTACAAAAAAGTAGTAAAAAAAAGTTAAATTATAATTTTAAATATACTTAAGAATTTTAATTTAATATGAAAATAAAGTCTGCTTATAAAAATATTTTGAACACATATTATATTTGAGATGAAATAAAATATTTTATAATTACTTACATAAAAAGGAGAACTTTCTGTCTTCTCTCTATCTCTCTTCCTCTCTCCATCAAGGACAATTTTTTTATTAAAAAAAAAAAAAGTGATGTAGAGATCAGATGTTAGCAATTTTAAAAGTTTAAGGGGATAGTTGACTATAATTAAATTTTTAGGGGATTTTTATTTTATTTTATTTGTGGTTTCGAACTTTATTGAAAAGGTTATTTGTTGTTGTATTTGAAATTGTAACTTTCAATTTTTCTCATATTCAGAAATAAAATTTAAAAACTTGGTTTTTATACTATTTTAATAAATACACCCTTAAATTTGTGCAAATTTCAAAAAAGAAGAAAAATTTTGTTTTGTAAAGAACAAACACATAGAAAAACGAAGGGCATTTGCACTCGGTAGAGCTGGAGCTTGGACCTAACATGAACTAGGACAAGGAGGAAATCAAGCCTAATATATTTTGTTTGATTTTAAAATAGGTAAAAATATAAAGTTTACCATTTCAAATTAAATTTTTATGTTAAAATTATCATTATATCATTAATTCTTTATATTAAAATTTAAACTCAATCTTTATCTAACTAATCTTAACCTTTCTAGACGAGGAAGTGTTCAAACCCATTAATTCATTCAAGTACATTGAAAAAAGAAAAGAGCATGCCTCTGGGGGTTATTTTTCCGATTATTGAGATTTGAGATTCAATTTATTTAAATATTATGATTTTTACAGACTTGTCAAAATTAATGAAATTGATTTTTATAATCGACTTAAACATTTGTTGACCGACTAAAAATAAATTTACACAAAATTGATTTTACAGAAATTTACTTTGAAATAAATTTTTGAAAAACTGAGTTGGGTTTGATAGAGAGGATGGCGAGGCTACCATGGTTACATCAGCTGCCATGAGCTGAGGTTATACGTGGAATGATGATGATAACTATGGCATGGATTTAACTCTATGGAGGCTCTAAACAGTTAATTTTTTATTTAAAAAAAAAAAAAAACCCAATAACGACAACAACATCTTCATCCACCTACGGAGGTACGAGAGAGAGTCGGGCAGTTTAGAAAGGGCAGTTGGGGCAGTAGACTATAGGTGGGTTCGTGACACATCATCGCATTTTGTTTTCCAAAGGGAAAAGAGGCATTGACAAAAAGGACGTATCTGACGCGGCGGGGGGTGGGGGAGGGGACCATACGGGGTCCATCCACCTTATGCCATCACTTGCTCCACTCTCTTCCATGGACTTAACTCTATTTCCAATTGAACGCAAAGACCTTTTTTTTTAAAAAAAAAATCTTCTCTCTCTTCTCCAAATACTAAATATCAATTACAAAGTGAAAAATATAAATAATTTCTTTCTTAATTTTTAATTTTTTGCTTTGGAATATTTAATTATAATATTAGAACCATATTAGATGATCAATTTCCATAATAAAAAAAATTAAAAGTAATGATTGAAGATTCTTATAATAAAAATAATTTAAAAATTACTCAAAATAAAAATTAGTTAAGCTTGTACCTCTAAATTAGGGTTTTGCTATAAAACAGAGATCAAAGAAAACAGAACTATTAATATGAAAAAAACTGAGCAGGGATTTTTGGCATCGTTCGTCCTATGAAATTTTAAGAAATATACTATATATATATATATAAAATTATAACCTCAAATATTATTTTTCTCTAAAATTTTGTTTATAAAATTATGATTCAAAATATAAATTTTAATTTGTGGTATGAAATTATTTTTTGATTTTGATGCAGAAATGACTAATTACGATTATAAAATGTTAACATAATTTTTTGGGAAGTAATCCTCCTTGTGCAGCCGTCATTTAACACGTCATCATCTACAAAACAGGTGGCATCTTCACCGGTGGCCCGAGTCAAAAGATTCCAAGAAGAGTCATAAAATTTTAGAGTGACCGTTGAGAGGAGAAGGAAGCGGGTCGACGTCGGCCCAAGCTATTCGTTTGGACTCTTTACTCCTCCATGGGACCCACTAAAGCCACTGTATAATGTCGACCAAACCTTAAAAATTAAATAGGCGGAAATTTTGTTCAAGCATCATAACCTAGCTTTGTTGTGAGCATTTTCATTTCCTCAGATTCTCTTCCCATTGATGGACGCAACAACGGAAACCTTGTTGTTAGGGTGCTACAAGGAGATAAACCTGGAGATTCAAAGCCTTAAGATACAAGTTAAACCTATCGAAACCCAGACGCATTTCTCAATATTTTGGTACATTTGTTTCCAATTATTCATCTTTCTTGCCATATGTAGATCATGGACATTTTTGTACCGGATATTGGAGGGTTTTATTTTTTTTGGTCTCTCTCACTCTTTCCCTACTCTCTCCAATCCCCAAGCCGTGGCTCTTCTCATCACGTACAACATTTCTCACTCCCCTGTTAATCCCTTCAGCAAATTTTGCTGGTGGGACCCATTCTCCATTTCCTTGGTTTCCATTGCTTTATTTTGCTTTGCTTTCTCTGATTCGATTTTTGAGTTTTATCGGATTCGGCGTCGGATTGAATCATACAAAATTAAGAAGTACAAGATTTTTCGGAAAATTTGGAGGATTCGTGGTGGAGAAGGTGAAGTTGAATTTGATTTCGAGGTGGTTGGGGTTAAAATTCTTGTTGGGGTCTGGGTTTCGGCTCTGTTGATTATGACGGCGATTGTACTCTGTTCATGTCTTTCGATTCCATGCGCCGGTGTTATTCGAATTGAGGTAACCCTTTCTCCCTGGAATCAAATTTTGTTCAGCATAATTCGAGTAATATAAAAACTTTGCCCTATTCTCGGATTTCAATAATTTGCCAACAATTGCCAATTATTTAAAATTTTTCATTTTTCATTTTTCGGAGGGTTTAAATTCGAAGCGGTGAGCTTTACATAGGCTTTGCACAGTGTACAAAACGAAAGAATGTTTATCGATGTTAATTGGCTCGAAGGGAGTTGAGTTTTCTTAATCATGTGAGTTTGACTCCCTATGGATATGAAAAAAATCACATCGGCAGACTTTCTCTGAAAAGGACTCAATAGTAGGTCGATCCATATTAATCGGAACAAAATTCTGAATACCGGGTGAGAAACAAAAAAAAAATGAAAGAATGGTTAAAAATTATTTTTAAAATAAAAATAAGTTAAATTTCTATATCAAATATTATTGAGATAAAAATTTAATAATTTTTTTTTTAATTTTACCCTTATATTTTTTTTTAAAATTTTCCTCTCACCAATCCAAGGCTCTCTTGCCCCTTTCACTTTTTTCTCCTTTTATTTATTTATTTATTTATTTATTATTAGCAACGATATTTAAAGAATCAATGAGAGGATCACATTTTTAAGTTTGGACTATTATAATGCAGGAATATTCCTCAAAAGGTATGCATTCTTTGTTTTGTAGCTTGTACCATGAGAATGGTGAATGGTGATTGACGATTGATCTTGAAATATGATAAACTTGTCAAGCTCCACGTTGGGCATTTCATTTTTCCCGTGGCTAACTCACATCAATCAATGGATGCTTCAAAATTTGCAGGCTCCTCTTGAGTTGGCAACCGGCAATGGAAGTGTCAGAAGATACGAGAAGCTGTAGGCTTGCAGTATGAAGGAATTGCTGGGGGTTTTGTGTCACCGAAGCAACTTCAACTCCACGCTGGGGTTTTTGGTCATCTGGATTTGGGATTCTCTTTCTTTTTCACCCTTCAGTAATTTACTAGCATGTGGTTTCTTTTCTGGCTCGCTTCCCCCTAGATGCATGCTGTCGTGAAATAAATCCCAATGAAGTTGTGCTTCGAAAATGGGCGGAAACTCAAAGAAAAATGCTTCCTTTCAAGAATCGAAAGATGCCTTGAGCACCATAGAAAAAGTGAATTATCTAGGGAGAATTAATATTTTCTTTCAAAAGAAAATACTAATTAAAGTTCTGGACTTTTTAAACCCTTGAATTTATTGAATTAAGAGGATGAAAAGTGTACATATATATATATATATAATAATGAGGTTGCCCCTTTATTATTTACGATGTTAGTTATATTCTTTGGAGACAAAAATGCTTTTTGCAATTCTATGATTGGGAGAGCAGAAAGGAGAGGAAACTTTCCATGGCCCTCTACAATTTGTGGCAAGAGAGGGAGGAGAGAGGAGAGAAAAAATTTTGCTTTCTTTTGAGGGCATTGACATTTTATCAAAGATAATTGGAGTATTCCAAATATTTGGAGTATTCCAAATATTAAATATCATTTTCTATTTACTACTGTCGAGAAGCCATTGAAAATGTATAATTGGGAGACCCAAATGCACAGAATCCATTTTTCTAAATTTCTTTTACCTTCCTTCTTTGCCCAAAATGTTACGGAAAATAACACTAGAAAAGATTTTAAATTTCTGGTGCTGAGTTGTCAAAAAAACATTTTCATTAACAACAAAAATATATTCCACACTAGCTATTGACAATTTGATATTGCTGTAAATGGGAAACTAGACGTACTAATGTTAATATCACATAAAAAATTGTTAAATTTATTTAATCACACACACGTAAACGGAAGTATTAATGATAATAATTTTTTAAAAATTAAATAGGAATGAACTATGGGGTATATCTCAGTGAATAAATATCGAAAATAATTATGAAGCCTCTCAAACAAACTCACAGTCAGGATGATAATCACGTAAATCAAATTATTATCACGAATTCACGACACTTTAATTCTAAGTCTGATATTCACAGTGGTAAAAGAAAATTTGCGTGCGCAAAATTTTTAATCCCGCTAATTTGATTTTTTCTCACCCCTCCCTCAATCAATGAATGTGCAATGGAGCTTCAATATCACACATAAAAGTTCATTCTCTCAATTTAATAATCATATATTCATGTTGGAGAGAGGTTGCCACCGTTAGAGAGTAATTGGGAGAATAATTAGGAGATTAAGGGATAACGGGAGTTATCCCATTATCCCACTTTCGAATATAAATTTATTTTAATTATGGTAAAATGACCTAGTAGGTATATTTATCTACATTTCTTAATTACATATGAGAGTATTTTACGTTCTTCACAAAATCACAACTCATGTAATCTATCACGTCATCTGTTGGATTTTTATACAGAATTGAGTATCGTGCGACTGACGAGTATACCTGTAAATAAAGATTTTTCGATGCACCTATTAGGTTGATCGAGGAGCCACTGTTAGTACCATAAAGAACTCGTTGTACCCCAAATTCAATACAATTATGTCCATCAAGTCACTTTTCTCATCGAATGTGATCCTCATTAATTATTCGACTGTGTATTCACTATTATGTTCAAATCTTAATATAGATAAATATAACAAATCGGTCGGTGAATACTATATAATAATGTAATGTCAATTCATCTTTCTTTTCCTAAACTCGAATCTATCAGTCTCAAATCAGTTATTTTCCTAGACCTGACCCTTAGATTTTAATTTATCTTTCGGATCATAGGTAAATAGATTAAAGTAGCAAATACTGAATTAGGATCTTAAGAAACAGTCGAAAGTAATTGGGGTACAATAGATCCCACCGAATGGATCTTGGCTCTGACACAGTGGGGTTTGGGGATAAAAAAATCAGATATTGTATCATGTGGTATAGTTCCCACTATCCCTAGTCATCTTATCATATGCGATATGAAACACATGACACAGTATTATTCTCCATCTCTCAAAATGATATATGTTAGACATTTCTAACATTGTGCAAGTATTGAACTCAATCTACTCACAAGACTTTACCTAGATATCTCAGAAAGAGTACTTCAGAGATGATATCACTAACCGCAGTTGATACCTGAGATCTTAAATCTGGCTCTTTACAGGCAACATGAATGTGGGTATGTTTATGTCGGTCATATCATATATGACCTCATCTTGAACATATATTAGGATAACTTATGCTCTAGCAGGGTTACTCTTAAAATCTCTTATAATTAGAAATCGTCTCGTTCCCGCTCTCTCAATGCTGGATGTGGTCACTCGTGTAAGAGAGTCGATCTCGACTGACTGACATATCTTTTTATCACATCACAGAATATATATATGATAAGAAAAGAGTGCATTTAAATAAAATATAATTTATATGTGATTGAATAATGCATAATAATCATATATATAAAGACAATAAGCATCCATATTGTCAATACAGTATATAATGAGAAATGTCAAAACATACACAAATCCAAAAACTCTCTATATCCTAAAAACGATTCTCTAGTAATGAGTTGGGTAAAGGAGTCAGCCACCATACTGTGTGTAGAAATGTATTTGACGGTCACTTCACCCTTTTCGATGATGTTTCTCACGAATTTATATCTGGTGTCAATGTATTTGGTCCTATTATGATACTTGGGTTTCGAGTGTAAGCGATAGCGACCTGATTATTACAGTAGATTATTACTGGTTTCTTACTATATGTCATAATCCCTAAGTCATCCAATATTCTCTAGAGTCAAACACTCTCCCGAACTGCAATTTGAGTAAGCTATGAATTTAGCTTCCATCGTAAATAAAGTTACGTAGATTTGCTTTTTACTGCTCCATGAAATGGCATCTCTATTGAGCAAGAAGGCAAAACCTGATGTCAACTTGCGATTATCCAAATCACCTCCCCAATCGGCATCTGAATATCTCACAAGGTACAAATCACCTCCTCCGTAACACAAAGAGAAGCTCGCAGTTTCCTTAAGATATCGTAAAATCATTTTCACTACTCTCCAGTGACTCATTCTAGAATTTGATTGATATCTACTCACCAAATTGACTGCATAACAAATGTCTAGTTATGTACATAACATCGTGTACATTAGATTTTTCACTACACTAAAATAAGATACTTTACTCTTTTCCTTTACTTTTTCATGAATTTTAGGGCACATATCAAGACTCAGGCCGTTACACTTGGCACATATCTATGGTATTGCAATCACTTATCTCAAAGTGCTCGAGAGTCTTCATTTCGAGCGATCCATCTGAATCTTAACTCCAAGGATGAACTCAGCTTTACCCATGTTCTTCATGTCGAAGTTCGATGATAGCCATATTTTAATGATCATTAGATACTCAATATTGTTTTCAGCCAACATTATATCATATACATACAGTGACAGGATCACAAAAGAGTTATCAGAACATGTCAAATAGATATAATTATCCTACTCGATCATTGTAAAACCATAAAATATCACATTCTCGTGAAATATTAGGTACCACCATCTGGATGACTGCTTTAGATCGTATATCGACTTCCGAAGTCGACAGATCTTATCCTCTTGATCTACTAGAATGAACCTATAAGGTTGTTTTATGTAAATCTTCTCATCCGAGCTTCCATTAAGGAAGGTAGTTTTTTTATCCATTTGATATAATTCTAAATCCATACTCATAATGATCACCAATAATAAATGAATCGATGTAAACTTGACTACAGGTGAGAAAGTCTCTTCGTAGTCAACACTCTTTGTCTGCATATAACTCTTGGCTACTAGACGAGCCTTATATCTCTTTATCGATCGCTCGGCCTTTCTTTTGATTTTGAGAACTCACTTGTTCCCAATGACGTTTCTATACTTAGGTAAGTCAACTAGGTCTTAGACTTCATTGACTCTCATGGATTCAATTTTTTCCTGCATGGCCTTTAACCATTAGTCATTCACTGGACCCTCGAGAATCTCCTGGAATGTCTTAAACTCCTCATCATTCTCAGAAGTCACAATGAGTATTTCATCCTCAATCTAGAAATGACGATAAGATACATGTCCCTGACAACTCTTACGAGGAGGGGGAGTCTCCTCACCGCCAGTTGGACCATTCCCACTATGACCAAGATCCATAACAGGCTCTTGAGTCCCCCTACTGGGTTCAGCTGAGCCACTAGGCTCATCTATCTCATAGAATGTATAGTTTCGATCAATTTCTCCTTTTTTAGGGAAATCATTCTCAAGAAACGTGACATCACGAGACTCATTTTTAGTGATAGTGTCATTTGATTGCTTACTTAGGAACACATGTCTCTTGGAATGTTTTGAATATTTTATAAAGATACACTTCTTTTCTCACGAAATTAACTTAGCATACGGATACGACGAATCGTGAACATATGCGGCATAACTCTATGGTCTCAAATGGCTAAGGTCAGGTTACCTCTTTATCCAAAACTCGTATGGGGTGCTGACTACGAAGTTTGTTGGGATACAGTTGAAGATATAGGCTATAGTTGATAATGCATCTCCCTAATGGGAAATAGGTAAATTGATTTGTGCCATCATAGATCTCATTATCTCCGATAGAGTCTTATTCATTCTCTCGGTTACTCCATTCTGTTGAAGAGTAGCAGGAATAGTTAACTGTCTCATAATATCTTTTTCGAAACAGAGCTTTTTAAACTGTTTAGACAGATACTTGTGCCCTCAATCGGTTTTGAGAGTTTTCACCCTCAAGTCTAGCTAATTCTTAATCTTGTTGATAAACCTCCTGAATCACTCTAATGTCTCAGACTTTTGTGAGATCAGATAGATGTAACCGAAACACATATAATCATCTATAAACGTAATAAAATACATGGCTCCATTTCGGGTTCTCACATTCATAGGTCCACTAATATTAGAGTGGACTAATTATAAAGGAGTCTCAGCTCTTACTGTTTTTCCAAATGGTTTCCTTATAGTTTTGCCTGCTAAGCAAAACTTACACAAGGGTAAGTCGACCATGGTTAGCGGGCCCAACAATCTACTCATAGGTAATTGATTCATTCTCACTTGCCTGATGTGGCCAAATCTACTATACCAAACAGTCACATCATTAACTACGCTATCAGATGTAAAGACAATAGAATATAAATGAGAAATATCATAAAAAGGAACCATATCTAGTACATAAAATCTATCATGGATTGAATTGAAACATATCAAATAACTGTCATGAAAAATAGAAACACTAGAGTTTCCTAACAGAACAAAAGATCCTAAATGATCTAAACAACAGACAGATACGAGATTCCTTTGAATCTCAAGAGCATACAAAATATCATGTAAATACAGGATTTGGTTACTTCGTAGCATCAGCTTGCATGTACCAATCCCTCTCACAGTCGCAAATGTTTAATTCCTCACATACAACCTACTCACATGGGAACTCAATTGGCGAAACTTCACATACGCGCTTCTATCACAACCTACATGGTCGATGGCTCCTGAGTCTACAATCTACAAAGGAGAGGAGTCAACGAGCATCACAGTAGATGATACATAACTCAAACTATATAAAGAAGAAGAACATACCTTTCGTTCGCCATATTCGTGTGTGAAATGCCCAAACTTGCCATACATGTAACACTGGACTTTACTCTTATCGAGCTCATTCTTCCTATGTTTCTACCCTTTGTCGTTAGTTTTGATAGATGTTTTCTTCTTGCTATGGCCTTTGGTCTTCTTGTCATACTTGCACCACTTGTGATTAGTGCTTGGGAGCCCTTACTCGACTCTGCTACAAAAGCATGACCTGAAGTAGATCTAGCTACCTCCTGGCCTTTTCCTCAAGCTCACAATGTCTACTCACATCTATGAAAGTATAAATACACTCAGTATGTATAAAGTAGGTCTTAACAACCTCCCAAAAGTCTAGCCGAGACTAGATCACTCCCAATACCTGAAACTCGTCTGATAATGGCTTCCCCATATTCTTCAGAGAGACGATCATACTCAACATGTGCATGAGATACTATTTTATGGTATGATCGAACCACTTCTTATAGGTAATGAACTTATAGGTCAACATCCTTAGTTTAGGAGCTGATCGGGAGTCAAAATACTCTCTCAGAGCAAGCTAGATCGACATTGCTGTAAGATACTGCTCATAAACCAAGATCCAATCGTCGTGCATGTTACCCAGAAGGATTACCCTAACTTGGTCATCTTTTTTCTTCCATGCACAGTATGCCTCCTAATCCCGTCTTGTCTGAGGGGTGGTACTCTCCCTAGGGTCCTTCATCTCGTGCTGTAGAACTTCCACAAGTTTCTATTCTTCGAAGACAAGCTGAACCTTTCAGTGCCAAATCTCATAATTGTTACCGTTCAACTTGTCTCTACTTTTACGAGATCAAGTACGACAGTTTTTGTAATAGTTATTATCTCTATCACATCGAAAAAAAAAAGACAGCCAGTGACATATGATGCTTAATCTCATAATTTTATGCACCCAACGAATCAACAAGTTCTAACCCCAAAGTAAGCATATGGGTCAACAGACATCATACACTACAATACGGGATCACATCTTACCATCCGAATTTAGATTCGATGTGTGAAAACCTACAATCAGTCACATTTAATGGCATAGGATTCTCAGAAAAATAAAAGTTTTCGTTCCAACAAAGCCTGATGCGCTGCTGGAGGGTTTATGCGCCGCCATGCTCCTGCGGCAGGACCTCACGAGTCGGCAGCACGTCCTCATGTATGGACCGGGTTACGTCCTGGGTCAGAACATGGGTCGTACCTGGATCTGTGTCAAAATCGACCTGGACCTGACCTAGGTGTGCACGTGAGCTCCATATACTGCGCCCCTGCACTGTCATGCACCTCTGTCCACATGTGATGGGGGTTTAGGTATAGAAGAACAGCTCAAAATAGTGGAGTGTAAAAGATATTCAAGCAACAATTATTTCACGCCTAAAAATGGCTTGTAATGGTGGTGAAATTAGGGTTAGAGTTTTATGGGACTGATTTGACTCTCTTTCTCTCACGAAAATTGATTGAAAATGTCACATTTCTACATCTAAGGATCACTTGAAAGGTGGTGTAATACTCCAGAGAATGATCCTCTTCGTGTTCCAAAGCAAGTTCCAGAGAGAACTCAAGTTGCCAATGATAACTGAAAATTCATTACTCCAAAAACTAAAGTTACAAGAATATCTCCTTAAGTATATATAGTATCAGGGTTTTTTAGGATTTAAGGAGTGAACTTCCTACTCTACCAATTCAGGTCTAGAATTGGATTTTATTACTACCAAATAAGGCCTAAGAAGTAAACAAAATCTAATCAAACTATTTATGGGCTGCAAAGTGGGCCAGACATCCTTGTGGGTTGGGTCCTCTTGGGTCGGCCCATAGGTTATGGGCCTTCGGTCATCTCTCCTAAAGATTCTAAACCTTCTCTAGCATCCTATAGAAACCCAAGATGATGTAGAATACTTAAACTGCTGCTCATGTGCTCCTGGCTACATGGTTGGACTCTAAAAGCCCGCGGTTAATGTACCTTTTCCATTTATGGCTTGAGTCCTTATGGCTTAGACTCTTCTTTCTTCCATTTAACCTCTAGGTTTTGTAGGACTTCGTGGGGCTTGTAAACATCAGTCTTCACATCCTCCTTGCTGCTAGACAGCATCAGCTCCCTTTCGATACCGTTTGTGCGCGGTCATGGCATACGAGGCTCGGCTGCGCGCTTAATAGCCCCTAAGGGCTGCTTCCCTTACTTCAGCATGCTTAGCTCTGAGCCTAGCAATTCTCTTGGTCCTTCTCAGGTTTACAACAGCGTGACATGCATGTGCCCGTGGACCCAAGTCAAGTCTTTTTTCTGCCGGTCGGTTTCTGGCCATTTCTTTGATGAATTTCGATCTGAAATTGTAAATTGGACATCCTCCGTCATCCTAAACTTGATTTAGGAGGATTCATGTCCTAATCCCAAGTCTGGCGAGACTGAATGTAGACGTAGAACACCATCCTCTATCTTGACCGATCTATGGTTTTATGATTTCGATCACTATTCACTACCAAAAAATTTGATCAGAATTTTCATGACCTAAATGTGTTCAAAAATTATGAAAAAATCGTATTTGTGATTTACAATTTATGAGTAACATCCTCCGTCATCCTAAACTTGATTTAAAAAGATTCAAAAATGTCTTAATAAATCTAACAGGTTTTGATACTAATATTAGATTTATTTAATCACGTACACAAACGGAAGTATGATATAATTTTTGGGTATAACTCAATGAATAAACACTGAAAATTTGAGAACCACGGAGCCTCTCAAACAAACTCGTAGTGAAGATAATAATCACGTAAATCAAATTATCACCATGAATTCATAATGTCTTAATTCTAAGTCCGACATTTACAATAAAAAAAAAATTCCTAGGCAAAATTTTTCAATCCCTCTAATTTGATTTTTTCTCACCCCTCAATCAATGAATGTGCAATGGCACTTCAATTTCACGTACAAAAGTTCATTCTCTCAATTTAATAATCATAAATTTACGTTGAAGAGAGGTTGCCACTATTAGAGAGCAATTGAGTGGATAATTAGGAGATTAAGGGATAATGTGAGTTATCCCATTATCCAATTTTTAAATTTAAATTTTTTTAATTGGGGTAAAATGCCCTATTGGGCATAGTTACCTACAAAAATAAAGAACAACCTTGAGATCAATATCTGAAATGAAGATGACTCGGACTAAAAATGCTGCAAAGATTTCCTCCCTTTCTTCCTGGAATTTCCTCTTTTCAAATGCAATTGAAGCCAACGAAGCCACGTGCGTCAAGTCAAATCTACTCGTCAACAGGGAAACATATTTCAAAATATATTTTTAGTGCATAAAGGCCAGAGGCATGGTTGGTTTAGATCACCTCTGCTGCCCCCATTATGGCAACGACAAAGGAACTATTGTACAGATGCTACCGAGAAATGGAATTCAAAATCGAAACCCAAGAATTCGAAATCCGACTTCACGAATCCAAAGCCCACAAATCAATCTTCTTCTTTTTGGCCTTCCAACTTTCCATTTTCTATACAATCTGTCATCAATACACCTTCTTATACCCAATTTTAGAAGCCCTCGTTTTATATTCGCTCTCTCGCTCTTCTTCTCTCTCTTCTCTCCGGTCCTCACTAATTATCGTCTATCTCATCTCCCACTACCCATCTGTCGAACTGAATCAGTACTGCTGGTGGGTCCCGCTCACCATTTCTCTCTTTTCTGATGTTCTGTTTTTCTCTGTTTTCTATGATACTATGCTCCGGTTGTATCGCGCTCGCGTGCATTTGGACTTGTACAGATTGAAGAAGTGGAAGATTTTTAGGAAGATTTGTGGGAATGGAAGCGAAGATTTTGGGGGTGAGGAGCTTATCGGGGTGAAATCTCTACTGGGTATTTGGGTTTTGTCTCTGATCTTCTTCTCGGCGATTATGCTTTACTCTTGTGTTTCAATTCCTTGTGACGGAGATGGTCAACTGGAAGTGAGATCTTTAGTCCCTTTATGGAATATAGTACAAATGTTTTCTGTCTTAAGTGATTAATTTTTTGATATGTGGTAGTAATGGAATGGAAGTCAAGGAATAGAATTGAGCATGAGATTCGACCTTTCTGATGAAAATATGATGGTGTTCATTTCTATTCTACGTCCCGTTATTATTCTTGTTCGTGGCTCCAAACACTTAATAGCTTCTTTTTCTTCCTATTGTTAATAGAAATTACTTAAATTCAAAACTGTTAGGGAAATCCAAATTTAGGTTTTAGACCATTAGTTTATCTTCACAACCCTTCATGGCAGTGGCGGATCCATGTAATGGTGAGGGTGGGCAATTGCAACTCCTCAATTTTATAAAATTTAATTATTATTTATGACTAATATTTCTTCCCCAACTTGTCTTTTATAAAACTCATAAATTTTATATAAATCTTTTTTCAAAAACCTATTAGATAACAAAACAAAATATAATATCTTTGTTTTGTTACATTCGGATTTGAACCGGGATCACCGAGTTGGGGAGGGGAATTATTATGACCACCAGACTCTCTTCCATTTCTTCCACTGCAAGTTTGCTCTCGGTCCATCATGCCCCTCTGTTGCTTCCTCATTTTCTTACTTCTCTGGCTGCTCTCTTTGGTCTTGAGCACCTTTTATGCATAGCAGAAGAGGGATTTATTCTTTTGCAGGTGTCTAATCCAGTTCAAATAATTGCAGGTACTTCTTGAGTTGCTTATGGGTCATTGGAGTTTCAAAAAATATTCGGGGAAGTTGTACAAATGCAGATCACTTGACTCAATTCCTTAGAATCATGACTGAATTGCAGAGACTGTAACTCTTACTGATGCCCTCAGTATCTCCGCTGCTTCTGCTGGTACTAAGCTCTTGATTTTAGATGGACATTAGCTGAGCCTACTTTGTTCATGATCCTAGTGAGTTGATTCTTTTGTTTTCTAAGCAAAGCTCTTGTTATTCCAATATTTCAATATCCTTATACAACGGTTAGAATTGGAGGGAGCGATATTTCGTAACAGGGCTGGTGGCTACAGTGTTTTTAGCTTACTCTATATGTTGAACTCTTTTACGGTGATCTTTGTACATGATAACATCAATCACATAATCACACAACCATACGATCGAACATCATTAACATCCTAATCAGATTCATGATTGACGGTCTAGTCAATTGGGACGTGGATGATTAATTAGGGAAGGAGTCTTCTTAATTAAATTTTTTGTTTCTTAAGAATTCTTATTAATTTGGTTTGAAATCTTATTCGGTGGCGTTTTTGGTTCTCAAGAATTTTTATTGGGAGGCATTTTGGTTTTAGGATTCCTACTAGTCTTATGAATCATGTTCTTAGTAGGTTTTATTTTTATTTTTATTTTTTTGTAATTATAGTCTTACTAGGTTTTCTAGTTTTAGTAAGAGTAGTTTATTTTTTTCACCTGTAAATATGAGGTCTCTCTTCATTGTAAATCATTTCTTATTCATATCTTTTCTTGATTAATACAATTGATTCTTAGACTTTTGAGTCTTTTCTATAAGTTTCTAGATTGAAAGTTGTTTATTCTTTGGGCGTAGTTAAATGCTAGTCCATCACATGTACTCACTGTAGTCGAGTACTAGTCCTTCACAACATTTACTCTCTGCGTTAGTTGGAATTAGAGCGGGTTGATTTCACCTGTTTCAACATGTCAACTAATCCAGTTATAGCTGGCGGCATTCTCATGATGAAGATCAAAGAGTTGAGACCTCTAGGTCGCAAGATCAAGTGGTGCCATTGAAAGTTTTGGAGAAGTGGATAGATCTTAGGTTTGAGCATATGGAATGATGTTTTGAAGAAATTGTAGATCGGTTGGATGCTCTAGAGATCGATGCCAACAGAAACAGGGAAATTGATTGATTTTGAGCCTGATATGACTCTGCTTATGTATGGCTTGTCGGTAGAACTGTTCTTGAATATCAACATAGCACCACATTTATGCGGAAGACTCAAGCAAAGAAGATGATTTCTTTGCCAAGCCTAAGGGGAATGCCAGGTTTAGAAGACTTGAATATGGCGAAATGGAGACCAAAGAATTCTAACTAAAGGTAGATATTTCTTGTTGTTCACAGAAATCTTAATATTAAGGAATTAAAGGTAGATATTTCTTGTTGTTCACAGAAATCTTAATATTAAGGAATTTTTAGATTGGATTGCAGAAATAGACAGGTTTTTTGAGTATATGGAGATTCCAGAAAGCAAAGGTGT